>JZLH01S0038862.1:7946-25573 GCA_001188425.1 Eucidaris tribuloides
GTTTTATCTTCAAAAGTTTTCATACAATGTGTAGACAATGTAATATGTACAATGCCCTTAAAGTAATGGTTATGTTAATCAATTTCTGGACATAACTGAAGTAAACTGTACTGCATTTTCAGCAAAACTTTGAAAAGTAATAGGATATGTTCAACACTCCAGACATACCAACTTCAACAATGAAACTGTTTCATGATATATATACATACACATTGGGGGAACAGAATCAGAGTACCCTGTTAGAAGTTATTTTTTCAAAATAAAATATATTACTTTGTAGAATTAAAAAGAACTAAAACCTGTAAGGATACAACTTACTGTTGTCAATCTGAGAGTAAATGCAGATTTATCTATACAACTGGTAGAATTCGGCATACACCTTACGAAGTACAGTCAACTCTGCCTAAGTCGAAGTCGCATAAGTCGAATAATCACCTAAGTTGAAGGTTTTTACTGGGTCCCATTCCTTTATTTTCTATTGTTTTTGACCCTTTATAAGTCAAACTTCGTTTAAGTCGAAGCATTTTCTTTAGCCCCAAGAAATTTGCCTTAGGCAGAGTTGACTGTAATTTCTAGGACACGCAATACTTTATGAAATCATTTATTCTTCACATAAAGATACATGGTTAGTCATTTGACACAGATATGCAGTATGTACGGTGTGTATACGTAACCCCAGGTTTATCAGCACAAGTATAAAGGGGAACCTCGCACTATATGATATACAGATCATTAACCTTGACCCTGAGCCAACTACTACACACACAAGTGTAAACAGGTCTGGACACTTACTAACAACACTTGCCCCACCCCCGACCCCTTCCTCACATCCCTTCATTGTCGGCAAGCTCTCGCCCCCAGGGATCAAGACAGACGGTTCTACTAAACGACTTCCCTATTTCGCACAAAAAAGGGGGATTTTTTGCATATCCTGCCGGGACCCTCCCTAGGGGACCCACCCAGCCATTTCAGGCCTAGTACTCCCATGACTTATCTGACCGGTAAGCTTGATCCTCTCTCTTGGGTGAGTAGGGGTGATTCACATGGCAAAGGAATTACCTCTCTATTTCTAACCCTTCAGGAGTTAACCCGTTACCTCTTTGAGATTGTAATTTCAGTAGAGTTAATAAATGACATATCCGGTTCCCATAGCCAATGGGTTCAAATGCGGGATTTTTTTCACTGAGGCTGTCAAAGACAAGACATTGTAGTTCGTGCTAAATCAGTGTGAAGAGAAAGTATTCTCATAAAAACTGGCAAATCTTTTGACATGCTGGTACATATATATTTTCTAAATCACTCATCATAACACTTGACTGCATTCATCAAGAAAATTCAGAGAGTTTATATTTGTTTTGGAAGTGAAAGCAACCGAGCATTACTCGGCTTTCTTCCGGTAATTCTTTGTGGTAACTTTTGGTTTGTTTTCTCCAAATTAACAGGAAATAAGCATTCCATTTAGTCAAGATTACTAAACCACCAAGTTCAAAGGTTAAATCGATTTTGGCCAACTAAACTCACTACAGGAATTAAACAGATTCTGCACATTATCTCCACAAAATAAGGTGGTCCACAACCATAGTAATCTGGGTAGTTTTGCCTCTTTTTGTTCCCTGTGGATGTCCTGTCTTTACCCTTTTACTTCCAGTTGGTATAACCCAACAAGTCACTACTTGCACTTCATATGTAGAGTGGTAGAGTTCATTTGGTATCAGAGGGGTCAGGTGGAAAAATTAGGTGAAAGATCAAACACTTTTTTTTATTAAGAGCAACATTCCATGGCAGCAATTTGAAAAGGAATAACATTGGATATGATATTTTGTTTTTGGTTGTCGGTAACTTACACTCCTCAAACTGATTCTGTCAAGTATTATAATCTAAACATAATATCACATGTGCGATATATCCTCAACAGTTGATATAAACTGTTACGATACACAATTATACTTTCTTTTCACTTCTAGACCATTGGATACATGATCTAATTATTGGATTACAGCATCCTCTTTCCTGTTATAAAAACTTTATACTGTATCTATTTACACGGATCATAATATATTACCTCTTATTTCACTTTCTTTTTTGTACATAGTACAAGTCAAATATCATGTTATCATGTATATGGGATTAAATATATCTTTATTTTCTCACAATCATCTACTACTGTGCAAAGTCTGTTGCTTTTGTTTAACTCAATGCATGCTGGAAGTGGACTGTCATTGCATTAAATCTGTGGAAGCATTTGAAGTATACATGATAAGGAATAAAATACATTGTATGATGAAATTGACATATTATGAAACTTACAATATTAGTTGGGGTGGAAATGAAGAGCATAATCTGCTTTTTTTTGGGGGGGGGGGCTGGGGGGAAGGGGAGGGGCAGGAAGTGGAAATCAATTTCACTGGATACGGAATGTCAGGTTGAAATGAATATGAATTAGGGCACTGTTGCAAATTAGTGACATACAGATGTAGGTTTCAGTTGTTTATTGCAGTTAAATATCCATTACTTTCCTTCAGATTCTGAGAGTAAATACGGAATGCAGATCTCCTGCTTGCATTTTCACAGAGGTAAATGCACTTTACGTTCTCATTTTTCTATAGAGAGAAGAAGTGACAACGTCAAAGTCGTTTGGAAATATATGGGGACAGTTATTATAACCAAACCATAACTCGGTGCAACTGCAGCTCTCCTATCAGTAGAAACATGCAGCTGCGACACACTGCACCTGGTTCCGCTATTGTCTTCACATATTTCTGAACCAGAGTGACATCACACTTCAGTACTCTATTCAAAATCTATTTACAACTGGTATGCGTCACAAATTCTTCAGCTCTTTCCAAGATTGAGAATGCATCCACAACCGTCACCGTGTATTACGTACACATACAGCGTGTTTCTATTGAGCATACCGTATTTATCTGGATAAAACTTAACCGGCTAATAGCGGAGAGCTGTGTGTTTCTATTGGATTTCGTTTTCCGCAAAGCACAATCGATCCTACCGGGATCGTACGATTGCTGGCTAAGAGTCCGTTGACCTGGGTTGCCGCAAGGTATTGTGGGATGGCCAAGGTCAAATTTATGTTCAATCAAACACACGCGCGCTGCAGCCAGGGGTCATGTATTCCGATCACATGGTTTTGTTGATTTCCGGTTGCTAACCGGTTGACACTGCAACCGGCTGTTTCTATTGGCGTCTTACGGTATCTTACGGTATAGCCAAGGAGCTCCTTGGTATAGCTCTCCTCTATTATCCTACAAAATGCAGGATAATTACCGGCTAAACTTTCTCTGCTAAAAAGACAGATAATGGCGGAGAAGGTCTGTTTCTATTGGGATCTTCTCCTCCATTAGCCGGTTCATTCCGGAAAACAAGCTTCAAAAGAAACACGCTGATAAACAACTGTCTGCTATGGTCAGTAACACAGATTCACTATCAACATATCGCAAATAGTCACATCCCTCTATTGTCGATAAGACTATTGACGGACAGCTTGTCGATTACAGCACTAGTGGATCCCAATTTGAAACCGACCACTGACTGTTCACATGCACAACTTCTCAGACCATTTTAGTTTGAACAGATTATATTTCGTAGAGTAGACAATTCCCCTGCACTTAATACTGAACTTATAGTACAAAAATTATACAGAAATTAGCTTTCTGTGAATATCCTGAAACTGAAATGCACATGTTCACATAAAAATAGGAGTAAAATATGTCATGATACTCTAATGGATGATCACGGTGTTCATTACAGTGTAAGTACATATCATGACATTTCTGGATTTTCATATTTTACTTTGATGAATTGCATAGAAGTGAATATATTTATGAAAATATGAGAATAGCCTCTTAAAAAGGATGTCTCTTTCAAATCAACAATTAAAAAAGGCAATAAATTGATATGGGAAGTCCAAATAATATGTGATGTGTGAGTTGACTACCTGGAAATCAGTCGTATATTATAATTTGTAGTTCCAGTAAATAGTAATTAATAAGTGTAAACGTAGGAATGACATTTGTCGAACAGGCAAAAAATTATTTACAATGAAGACCAGAAATTGCACTTTGAAAACAAAACAAAACCATGTTTCACACATTTGAGATTTAAATTCAGGGTTGCATTTTGGAACTAGTGACTAAAATGCTACATATTTATACCTAAAATAGAACTGAATTAATTTCACTTGACCATAACAGTTTTTACGCACTTTGTATTTGCTGCAAAACAGATTCAAGTAAAAGAAACACGATATCTACATTTCATCGTGGAATGTACTATTTTCAAGCATGTATAATCATCATCATGGACCACAGAGGCATTTAATAACATACGTAAAAAGGAATTCATTTCATTACAGCAAAACATTCACATAACAAATTTCAACACGATACATATATTAATTTTCATGGCAAGTCACTTAGATATGATCTCTTTAAAAACATCTAAGTTTGACACAATTGTGCACACAGCTTTATGCAACAAACTATCGCACACAGCTTTATATGGATAAAGCTGCACGTCACATTTAATAATCAAAAATTAAATTAAATCAAATCGGGATAGCACATGTGCTTACCAATTTATTTCATATTCCCAAACAAGTCATGAAATATACTAAAAATGATGATAATATAATGCACATATCGATATGTGGCACTATGTAAAATGTTTGTATTTAAAAAACAATTGCATTCTTCAAGATAAAGTTTCAAGCTGCAGTACAAATGAGCAAAAACATACTAAATTCCACACATCAATTTTTGTTTTCTTTTCAGGAAATATTGAATTTCCAGTGCAGAAAAAACAGTCCTCACTTTGTGTTACAGGAGGAACAATACATGGTTATTCTTTTTGTCCTTTTCATTTCCTTTTTCCTTTTTCTACAGTCTGTAAATTTGCGTTGATGACGATATGTCTCCAAGAGTCTATTAATCTCCACCAGTTGACAGCAGTCTTGGTAACAAGCAACTGAAACAACTCAATGAAATTCACACATGCATAAGTTACCAGTAGTTCACAGAAGAATTTTCTCAAAAAAGAAAAGGGATAAAGAAAGATACAGAAGGCAAATTTTCCAACATCTTTTGTGGAAGAAAGATTCTTCTGAGGTGATATGTGTCATGATTACTAACCATTTTGGAATTCCATTTTTTGAGAAAAACAAAATGCCATATAGATATATGGCAAAAATTCCAACCATTTTGATTTTCCATTTTTTTGAAAAAACAAGGATTGACATATACATGTAGATATCTCTTTCTAACTCCTTCAGTCCAATTGTTACCACATTATGTACAATGTCTATGGATTTCGGATTTATGGTACTGAGGGGAATAACAGTCGTTTCAGTGTGCCCACTTCACATGTACTATCATCTTATCCTGTCCATGATTGTATTTGGAGGAGTTGAAATGGTTTGCTTGTTTGTGTGCTGCTCGCATCGTCCGTTATTCCTTTCATGTGTCCGTCTTGTGCGACGCTTTCTTTTTGCGAGCTTCTAGCATTTCATAGAACGGATCGCGACTTATACTGGCTCTGCAGAACAAGAAAGAAATGGCAGAGAAACAAAGGATATGGTCAGTATTTTGAAATATGTTAAGTTAGCTGTTACACACGACAAAATACTTAGAAATACTACAGGTTAGTAACAAATAATTACCGTTGGCGTTGGTGAAGGTGATGGGATGATCCATCACTTCCGAGGCAATCTGGATGTAGCTATCTTTCCGAAGGGAAGCTGAGGAAAGATAGCGTATACATTCAGATCGCCGAGGAAGTGGTAGATCATCTCGTCACCTGAAACCAAAAGATGATTATTTGCTTTATATATTCCACATCAGAAACTAAAGAAACAACAAAGATGTATATTTCTCTGAAAAAGACATGATTTCGGGCCCGAATATGGAATATGCGCCAAAACAACTTCTGGGTGCGCAGCACCAGGGACGTTCGATGCGTGCGTGAACGCGTTAGCGTACATGCATATATGTTGCGTATTGCGCTCAAGAAATACGCACCGACGTGATGGTGTTAGTACTTTTGTGTTTCGCTGATCTCTTCAGTACACACAGTCCGAACGTGTCAATTATCAATATTTTGAGTACAAGCGAAATAAAAGTGTATTACACTTGGACTATCAATTTACTATCTACCGAGTGTAACAAACTTTTCTTCTCAAGTGATCTGATGGTAAAAACTACGCTTTATCACGTGATCAACTCTTGGCCAATCCCATAGCAAGATTCTTAGTATGTGGAATATAAAGGTAAATAGCATGATTGGGGTAGTCCTCAACTTGGGCTGACACTATTTTAAAATCAAGTAAACTAAGCAAGGATCCTGCTGTGAAAATTTTATGGTAACATGTTAACTAATTCTAAAATAACATCTGTCAATATCCCTTGTAGCAGGCAAATCTGTTGTGTAGCTTTCTATGGAATTATTTCTGTCGGGCCTCGATGGAAATAAAACACTGGTATGTTCTTGCTTGATTCTCTTTTCAAATCCTTCCAGCTGGGACATCCACTCCAGCTGGTGTAAAGTCAATATATGTTTCAACTTATTTGGTTCTTGAGGCATTTTCAGGTATTCCCAATCATGTCAATAACTTTTAAGGTTAGATTCTCTTTATATAACTCAACAGGCCTGCACATAAAAGCAATATGTTTTGGACACACCAGCTCAGCAGTTTGACAAAATAAAATTACACTGAGAGAGCCAAAAGACAGGAAATTCCATTATTACCAAAACAGGAAATTTAATTCCTTCAGTCATTTTTTGTTACATCTTTCGCAAGACTTTAAGTCCGGAGAAAAGTCAAGTCAAGAAAAAGTACACTGTTCATCTTAACATACACAAGGACATAATTCACCAGAGTTTGAGATTAGTGGTAGGTGACTTACACTGCATCAAACTCGTGTGAGGGCGCACGTCACAATTCCAATCGGCGCAACTGCTTACCGGGAAGAGCAGTACAATGATCTATGTATTGGCCTGGATGTACTAAAAAAAATCTTTAAAAATCAAGCGCAGTGTGGAAAATCACCACATTTTGTGGTCTGATATATTAAGCGAGGACTATTAGATTCTAGCAGTATGCCACAAGTTGATAAATCAGGTTGTTTTGTTTTTTAAAAGAATTTTTCAGTGCATCTTACAAGTTGGCTATCTTTAGGCAATTTACCAGAGATTCTGCAGCGGTTCAGTCTTGAACGCTAAGGCGCTTACTTTTTTTAGAGCTGGAAAACTCACAACCATCCATGTTTTTTATTGAAAGCAGTACATAATTTCCGCTTCACTCTGCTTCGATTTAAGAAAATTCTACGTTTTGATTCAAATTTTTGAGAGTGCTTTGAAGTTGTGCTTTAACATAGGTTTCTATGCCCTGGAAACGGTGCAGTGTACCCTGTCACTGGAGACTGCAAACGCACAGCGTTCGCTCTGCTGCAGAAGTGCAGGGGTAGTTATCTGTTGGAAACGACGTTTTTATCTCAATTTCTGACTTCTAAAGGCCCAAATTGTTCAGAAATATAAATTCTCTATAAAGGGGTAAAGTCACAATAAGGAAGTACGTGTGATTAGTGTGTATATATGCGTGCATTTGGGATTTGCGACCATTGTGCGTGTTCATGAAGGTTGGAATCCTTAGTCCCACGTCACATAGATCTATACAATTGTGCCCAAGTATAAATTGATTGAAATATGTTAGAAGGTTGAAAAGGTTATTTCCTGAGGCAATATCTTGCAACGCATTCTCTTTAATGGAATATCCTTCTGCATTCTACCCATTACGCCCTGTAAAATTCAGCAAATAAGGGTCGTGTCATTCAGATTCAGCTGCATGTCCTGGATTTAAAAGAAGTGGGGCTGGGGCGGTGACCCTTCGGCTTCAGAATGGGGGGGTGGTGTTACAAACCCTTTAGAATTTAGTATTCAGCCTCATAATTATTGTTTGTTCATTAAAACCAAACTTTTGAGAGATTACGCAGTGAGTGGAATGCAAAACGCTGAATAACCTTTGTAATAAATAGACATTTCTGATCATGGCAGGGAGTGAGATATAAATGTCACCAACTGAATTCTGGAGCTATCCCCTCCAATATTTAATTTAGTAACTAAAACAAAAGACCTAGGCTATGATACCGCCGCTCCCCCCTCCCACCTCACAATATATAATTTCTACACAGATGTCAGGTCATATGATTTCTCTGACTGAAAAGCAGCAATGTGGTGATATGTTGGGGAGGATGGGGGGGGGTAGGTAGTAAGGTAGGGTGATTGTTGGGTGTACTGGGAGTGATTGTGAGGTGTGTATCTCAATGTCAGGTGTGATTTTTTTTTTGGGGGGGGGCTGTTGATTCAGGTCAGTGGCCATCAATTTAGCTTGCACTACAGATATATGCGTCAAGGAGCAAAAAATACATCAAATCCTGTGTTATTTCTAAATGCGCAGGCAATGAATTACACCTTGGCTTTATATCTGTTGATGACCTTCTGTTTACTGATGTTTTTTATAACATATTTTTCTTTTTATGTAACTGCATGAAGACTTTGAAAGTTGGTAACTCAGGAACAAACTGCTTCACTGATCTGACCAAAACGCAAGATGCAAACCAGGCTAGAGCTATCTCATAAGACAGAGCTGTGAATCAGGAATGCATATAGCCGCACATTGTAAAGAGAGGTAGGGGGTGGGGTGGGGGCTCCTCAGTTTTTAACTAGCCGATTGTTATGGTTGCTGTGGCAAATGTCATATGCATTTGTATCCTAATAACTATTCTTCATAATCAGAGGGTAGACAAGAGACTTTTGGAATCATAGTGTTACTCTATAGGGCGCACGTACACAAATTCGGGCGAATCGGCGGCAATGCCTACGCAGGAAGGAGTACAATGAATTACTGTCATTGCTGGATGTATAAAAAATCGTTTAAAAATAAGCAGTGTGGAAAATCCACCACATTTGTGGTCTGATATATTAAGCGAGGACTATTAGATTCTGACAGGTATGCAGCATATTTGGATAAATCAGCGGTTGTTGTATTTTTAAGAATTTTTTAGTGGCAATCTTACAACGCTGGCTATTTTGCAATTTACCAGAGATATCTGCCCGGTTTAGTCTTGAACGCGAGGCCGCTTAATTTTTTTTAGAGCTGGAAAACATTACAAATCACTGTTTTTTATTGGAAAGCAGACTAATTTTCCCTTCCCTGCTTCGATTTAAGAAATTCGACGTTTTTGATTAAATTTTGAGAGTGGCTTTGAAGTTTGCTGCATTTAAGCATAGTTTCTATGGGCCTGGATCAGGTGCCGTGTACGCCTGTGAAGGGAGTTGGGGGGGGGGGAGAGGTGGTATATGAAGGAAAGAAGTCTCCTCATCATATCAACACTTCATTTCATGTACAATTCATGTCATCTACAATATTATATTTTATTCAAAAGATAATTTTCATTGGGAAGGGAAAGATTTTTCACATTCTTTAACAGAGGTATAAACATTTTAAGGGGAGGGGGGCAAGGCAAGTTCCTATCTGCCCAGCCCCTTGAACAAATAAGCAATCAATCAATTATAAATCAATATTACCTTATGCCTTTATTTCTGTATAATCCACAATACAAATTTTTACCTCCCATTACCAGATGAACATTTAATGGGTATGAATGTAAATATTCAATCAATCAAACACCATATCAAAGCGACCCTACACCCCCCCCCTCCCCCCCACCCTCGCACATTGAAGAAGAAAAGTATTCTTGGTAACGTATCAGATGAGCAAGAAGACATGAAAATTGACTCACAACGTCATAGATGCCTCCTTACCATCACTCCCAGACTGCCTGTTAGGTTTTGCTATTTTTGGACGCATAATTAATTTCCCATGGTTGCCAGCTGCTATTACAACCACAATAACAGATTAGACTTTCACTTTCACCTCATTCTAGCAGATTGTTTTCATCAATTTTTTTCCCCCTCCGATCTATCAGACAGACAATATATATACACAATAGTCTATGGCAATGTTTCATTTCCTTATTGGTAATTGGTGTTTGTTCTGTAATTTGATTAACACATTCAAAGTGATTGTGTAACAGTAAATTCAAAGTGAATATGTGAATCGTATATTATATTGCAATACATGGAAATAAAGATTACTAAATAAAATAATACCCTGGGTTTTCTAGCCTGGTAGGAGTATGGTAGGTGGATGGTGAGGAATTAATTTGTGGTCAGTTCATAAATAATACCAGATTCTATAAAATTATTCTCTGTTCATTCTGTTTAATTATGTGTCCTCACAATAATTTAGTATCAACTTGATGTGTAATATAAATATTTTATTACATGTTTGTATTACAATACAATTATAAATAAATATAAAAAATTTAATTTAAGTATATATATAACATTTGATTGGTACTTTTAAATTGAAAAACAAAATTGTTTTGTATTTCTGTAACATATTCCATGCGAATGTGCCACATATTCAAAGTGAATGTGAAATATGTCATGGGGATATCATTTTGCAATACATGGAAACAGAAATAGAGATTACTGGAAAACAAAACAAATAAAAACACGGCAATATACTTGAAGTCGTAGGCTAACAATGACTACAGTTTAAAAAGATGTGAGCTACATAATGATCCATGCTTAATAAGTGTCTTTGACAAGGTCTAAAAAAGAAGCCTGAAAAAAATTGTATTTCAAAATGATTCACTGCCTTAAAAAAGTGAAAATCTACAAGCACTCAAATTGACTGGATTCACCTGCCCAATTCCTCCCATAGACTTACTGAGTACAGATCTAGGCTATTTTATCCTCCACCAGATTGCAAATTGTTTATTCATGCATATCTTTCCAGTGGCAGCATAACTTTTCACATTTTTGTGTTCTAGGGTGTTTATTTGTTCATTCAAACACTACTATGTAGCTCAAATAGCAAAGTTTGACAATTTGTTAATTTGAAGTTCCACAATTTCAGCCTATTACTTTGAACCGAAATATCTCACGCTGCCCTCCCCCACAATCTGAGTGGAAGATTCACCACCGATGATTTACGTGTCAATGATGAACAATAGGAGGGTAATAAATCACACACACAAACACAAAATTAGACCAGCATCTTGGTTTCGGGTGTCTGTTTTGAACTTTGGTCACCTGAAATGTTATTAATTTGCTCTGTATGCGTATGCTACACGAACACTGCATCATTTCAAACAGAGATCCAGGACAAGACTAAACATTAGCCTTTTGAGGACTATGTATAAAATATCTTGGGGGTGGGGGGGGGGAGGGGTGTACATGCCACATGGATGGGCTAATTTATGTCTTTCTGTTATAATAAATTTGTATTTGTACAGTATTATTTCTAACATTCTAACTTCAATCATACTTATTTTGTTTGTTTACTTATATAGAGGGAGAAGGGGACTATACAATGCCATATGGATGGACAAATTTATATGTATTCTATATTCTATAGGCCCTATATCATATTCATTCATTTTTATTTAAGTCAAATTTTATATGTATTTGCAGCCTGTATTCGCATTTTGAGCCTGATATCTATGCATCAATGGGGCCACATTACCAATTTGAAAAACAATGTAATTTTTGCCCTTACGCACGACAAACAACAAAGCAAAATGATCGCAATAGCTAACTTGAGCTGAAACTTATATATGTTTAAAATGTATATTATCACTGCTATGACTTAGTGAGAGGTGAAATTCAGGAAGTGATGGTGTCAGGCCATTGCTCACTTCTCACAACCTGTTTGTTCACGTAGATCTAAAATAAGTAACATGAGGATGTCCCTGTATGTTGCATCCCACTTGATGTGTGGGCAACATTTACGTCACAGGTAAGTGGTAAGGAGAATCCAAGGCTACAGCTTTACGCATAAATCATTGACGTGAGCGTTCAACATGACGGACAAACGTATGAATGTATATGCAAATGCACTTCACATAACAAATATGTTGTGAAAATAAAAGCTAATGTTGCCATAAATCAAAAGCTGTTTTTTCATAATGCAGTGACTCCTAAACTGGGACACAACATAGACCTATTCAATTGTGCGAACAAGACATCGCTTCGTCCTGCAAAGCTGGAGGGGGGGGGGGGGCTTTCAAGAGAATAACAAAAGATGAGTATTTCATTGATGTATTTCTTTAGTTCAGGAACAGATGCAAACCTAGGTTATTGCATCATCTTTTGTTGTGCTCTAGAAGCCTCCTACCTATGACGCATGTCACTTTTTAAAAACCAAACAGATCTATACTAGATCACCATAATCATGTCAACTGCCTTATATATCATTTATTCAGTACTGGAACAAACGATTTAAAGCCTACATGTAAGTATAGTTTGGTCGATTAGACAAATTGTTTGTCAATCTTTCACAAATGATTCTATTGTCTCTCCAGACATCAGAAAACAACATCTAACCTACTGAAAATTGATTCAAGTGACAAATAATGAGGTTTAAATTATAGGAGAGCATCTTGTGGTATGTACATTATGGTACCCATTGGAAATGTTGGGGTCCCCCCCCCCCACTTGACATAATACATTTTGAGCAATTTCTCAATGATACGAGAGTTTCAGAGCGAGCAATTTTCACGGCATTGATAGATCATAGAGGTGTATCTAAACATCAAATTGCAAAGAATTTCATCATTTACCATTTAGTGAAACTATATATTGGCTTTAATATACATGGTTATCAAAAATCCCCCAAAATAAAAAAAAATGGACATTTGAAACAAGTAAGGTACTTTTTCTGTTAATCTACAACCACCACATCCAGTACTTCTGGTTTAGTACCGGTATTTAATTTCTATGGAACTTATGTCAGCAAAAATAAATTGTCCCACGAACTGATCATATTTCCTTTTGGTCAACCACATGTTAAGTATAAAGGTTATCTATGCCCCTACTGTACACGGACTAGAAGACATATACAAATTCCCCTTCAATTCTATTAACACAATAAAAGGCTTTTCCAGTAGTTTCTTTTTCTGCAGGGAAGGTGGCATAAATGAAGCCAGAAGTCCCAAAAATCAACAAATAGAATTGCTTATCCAGAATAATCACCTGACATCAGTCTTTTGCCAATAAAACTTTGGCCATCAAAAATTTAAACTACATTAACTATGAACTTTATAAATATATCATTACACAAAAATCTTCTCTGCTAAGCACTACAACCATATAAACTGCGTAGGTTTGTTGTTTCCTGTTTAAAAGAGCATTGTTGCCAGAAAATGTGAAGTCCTAGCAAAAAGAGAGATCTGTTTACATTTCAAAAATGTTACCTTGTTAATCACTCTCTCACTCACTAGCCACTAAAATATCATAACAAGTCAGTAGTACCCATGCATGTAGTATCATGTTTTGTTTTATGTTTTTTTTTTAGGGGAGCTTTATGTTTTGGGCCTTTTTTTGGGTGTGTGTGCAAAGTGTGCAAGGGACAGAACTTACTGTAAGGCATGCATCCATTCTTTCTTCTCTTCTTCACTTGTGGCTGACATTCGATACGACGTATGCCGTCCCTCCACCACACGGCCGTCTCCGTGCGTCTTGGCTGCCTTAATTACACTCTTGCTACCGGTATTCAGCTCAAAACAATGCTGGAATTAATTGCAAAATATAATAGAAGTTTATTTTCTTATTTTCAAAGTACAGGTCCGAATTACAATCAATAGTACATGTTTTAAATTTTATATAATTAGTTTTGTCAATGTTTAAAATCAATTTGTTTGCTTTCATCCAATTACTTATATTATTTAATTGCGCATTAACAAACTCAAATAAAGATTGGGGATCTGAACCTTTACAAAAAACACTTGTATCATCTGCAAATAAAATATAACGTAAATGTTGGGTAGAGTGTGGTAAATCATTGATGTAAAGTAAAAATAAAAGAGGTCCCAAGTATAGACCCTTGGGGAACTCCACAAGAGATAGTTTTAAGTTGGGATGTTACTTCATTAATTAATGTTAATTGCTTACGGTCAGATAGGTATTTGCAACTAAAAGAAAGTACTACATACTGCAAAAAAGGGAACAATTTGCATCACTGGTACTGATCTTGGTGACCCTTTTTCTTGTTAGCGAAAGGTAGGATCACAATGATCCTTATAAACGAATGATGAATCTAGCAGTTATAAATAAATCCCACAATACAACTGTCCATATGTTTCTCTTCCATTACAAACACACACAAAGTGAGAGGGGGTATGCAGATACAGGTTATTAAAACACCCAGCCCAATTTGTGAAATAATTCTGTTTTTGTCCACATCACTTTTCAATCCTCTATGGTATTTAATGCAACATTTAGATAGATATGTCACAGTGATAAACTGAGGAAATGCAAGAACACAATTGCACAGGTCATGCTTCATGTTAATGTCACAATCATCATGTCACCAATTTCTCCCTAATTGGGGATACTGACGATGCACTCTTCCTGCCCAATGGCACATGTTCAAGATCAGACAGTTTTGATAAGGTCATTCCTACTTTGGAAAGGGTGATGCATGGCAATGACCACCAAAATCACGATATAAATCTGATTGCTTGATTATTCCATAAGATCTGGAACGGTAGCATCATTCTTTTGATAAATTCCTCATGAAATTCTTTTAAAAGGAACATTTTTATGACTTTTTGCATCTTGCCCCTTGTAATCATGTCAATGCCATTCAAAGATAGGGTTCAGGATATACACGCCAGAAAACAACAAAATAATTGAAATCAGCTCAAATTGTTGAGAATGTGAAGATTAGTACATAAACTCCTGTCATGGAGCCTTTCTTTGGGTAAAATATGTAGTTTTGTTTAAAATCAGGACAGTTAAACTTCATAATTTGTAAAGCGCAGACAAGTTTTGTTAGTTCAAACTTGTCTGATCAGCCGCTAGCCGAGGTCATGCAGAGTACAGCAGTTTAACCATATCAGTGTACGTAGTCACCCACTGACCGCTTACTCAGCTGGTCATGGGAATACACATTACCATGTTCTGCAATTTGAGCAAAATTTAGAATTACGGAAAGAACAATATTGTGGTAGCATATCGTTATTAGTTTTTCTCATAAAACAACAAGTTCCAGACGTATGGATCTCAAACTTTCAACACACCATTTGTAAGTAAGTACTGTTTGGTAATGATAACAAAGGGAAGTGATGGGATGAAGGGTTAAGAGTAAGATCACTTACTGCCTTCTTAGGATCGTCGACTTCTTGCACCTGAAGATTTTCTAGTGGGATGATACCTTTAGGTTCACGATCCTACAAAAAATTGCAAAAGAAGAGATGAACAATCAACTACAGTGTATGGTATGGCAATTCTTGATACTTTGTAAATTTTCATTTACAATAAACAAATAAAATGCATACATAATATTTTTCCTTAATGTCACATAATAGATACATGTATCATAACAGCTCTTTATATAGAAATTTAAATGATTGTTATTTGATAGTTGAAACTTTGACTAACTGCTGTTCTAATTGATAATTTAGGTAATTTCTCTTAAATATCCAATGCAGTTATTTCCCTTTTTGTTTCTGAGTAAAATGTTGTTGCTTTTTTTTAATGTAAAATGGGTACAGTCAGTAATTTAGATTCTGAGCTTTATGTTTTTACTTTCTTAAAAAAAAAATAATAAAATGAAAGAGCACAAGTTTCTGTAAAAAATTGAAATTTCCAAGTACAAAGTGCAACTTCCTCACAGATACGTGTACATCCCGTTACACAACTAATCAATATCAAAATCATAACTTCCTGGAAAAGTTTGACCAGAGGAAGAGCATCCTGCTTTATCATGCAATTTTTTTTTCAAAACTAAATGGTTTTACTTCTTGAGCACTCCCACCCAACCCTTCCCCCTCCCACCCCCCCCCCAAAAAAAAGAAACATAAAAAAATAAAACTGAGCTTTAGTGGGCTATCTACAAGGAAATAAGGCAGAAATTGTAATACTATATGGTACATTTCCTACAACTACACAAAAAATGTAGATTACAAGACTATCAACACTGAATATTGTCTATTGCCTTGAACAGGGGGTTGTATTTTATTATTTTAATCTACTCTTCATTTTTGAGTAATAAGTGCCCAGTTTAATCAGTTTTATTCTTTTCACAAGCAGAGCATTATCTGTGATACTGTCCTGTTTATTCCAGTTTCATGTTTTTGGATTTAGATAAAATTTCTAACTAACTTCAGTGGATAATAGGGGAGGCCAACCTTTTTGGGATGTGCGAGCTTCATTAATAAATTCAAAGCATTAACAGGAGTGTAAGAAGACTACATAAGAATGTCAACTGAAATGAATATTCACTACAATTAGATGAAATTAATAACAATCAAATATCAATGACACACAAGTATTTAATATATCTACTGTAATGTGCAATGTTGTTGTTATCATTTATCACTATTCTGTTTCAGTTTATTGTAACAGTGGGAAAATGGTTTGTTTAGGCCATTTGCATATTTTACTATTGTGCATGATCAACAAATAAATGCTATGGTCTGAAATGAATTGGGATATCATGTATAGCATGTATGTATTATCCTTATTGTGCATGTCTTATTTTCTTTCAAAAACAACTTGCTGCACATTGGTGCTATTTCCAGAAATAGGCAAAATGTCCCTTTCCCCTCCCAGTTTTATTGTGAGACAGTGTTGTTATTTTTCCAGCGATCTATACCTACTGGTACCCTCACCAATTTGCTAGTAACTCTGTTTTGATCACATACACAGCATTTAATATGTGGGACTAAGCTAAACAGTTAAAAGTTTTGCTCATATCTCAAGTGTCTCTCAGCTTAATTTCAGACAGGACCCAATTTGTAACTTCAGCAACCATTTCTGATTTTGCCTATCACTTCCCCTGAGTTACCTCAGAAAAAGAAGGCAGTCACACAGAATACTGTCACCCTAGCAGCGATGTGAGGATGTGGTGACACCTACTTATTGCTCCACTCTTATCATGATGTGCCCATTATCTGAACTCAGATACAGCTTTACCAAATGAGTGAGACACATTATTTTGTGACTTGAATAAATGCACCCCACATGTGATATGTAAATCCTAATTAGAACTAAAGAACGATACACGTATGTGACTGTGTACATGGCATTGTTGTTGTTGTTTTCCGACATGGTCATTTCTGAGTTCAGGGGAGCCAGTCTGTAGACCATTTAACATGAGTCAGCCCCAAAATTGCAGCAAACAGGAAATTATCATAGTGACTTGACAGTTAGGAATATGTGTGTGTGTGCGTGTGTGTGTGTGTGTGTGTGTGTGTGTGTGTGTGTGTGTGTGTGTGCGTGTGTGTGTGTGCGTGTACGCTGCTGCATGTGCGTGTGTGTATGTGTGTGTGTGTGTGTGTCTGTGTGTGTCTGTGTGTGTGTCTGCACATATATCAACACCAGCTACATTGTGGGGTTATTAGTATATGTAAAATTGATGCACGTTGGTAAAATATGACAATGTCACTTTTTGTGGGGTAATTTTAAATTTGTGTGTCTGTGTTTCCTCATGTTTATTGTGTGTGTGTTTGTGCATATGTTCCCGTAGTGTGATACACTGTGGGATG
>JZLH01S0038865.1:0-11417 GCA_001188425.1 Eucidaris tribuloides
ATCATCATCATCATCATCATCATCATCATCATCTACTCATCTAAGTAACATAACTAGGGACCTACCTCTCATTTTTCCAGCCAGTTCATATCTCATTTCTGGTTGCGGTGATCGTTTGGCCAAAGCTGTGAAAAGACCACCCTGACCCCAGCTACCACTGTCATCTGAAAGAAAGGAGAACATTCTGCCATTCATTACTACGTCACACAAATTGAACACACTTTGAGAGATGAGAGGGCAAACTCTTCAAACAGTTCTAAATGATAATGAAGATGTTAAGTTTCAAATTCTGTTGTACGCAGGTTTTTCTTCACTGCACCACACACTCATCATTGGTGGATGTAGCTGCATTGGGTGAAAGGGTGAAGCACTCAGTGTAACTCCAACTATGGAAACATATGATCAGATTTGTTTCTCTTGATGTGACAAAGTCATGGAGGCTTGCATGTTTATTTGACCACTTTCACTGGAGTTCTCATTCATGTCAGTGAGACATTAACTGGGGTGAGCCCTAACTTTTTTTACAACTTGCCGGGTGGACTAGTAAGCTTAAATTCTGGGTAGTCCGCCAGAATTCTGACTAGGCTCCCAACACAAAATTGAATGCATTTCATAATGTTTCATGTGACACTAAAAATATATTTTTGCTAGCCATGCAGACTACTAATTTCAGATTTTGGCTAGTCTGCCATGATTTTTGCTAGCCATTGGCTAGCAGGCTACTGTTAATTGTAAAGCTGCATTCAGTTCAATATTTCTTTATGACAATACTCAACTTGGAAAAAGTGCATCTTAACAGTGATATCTTCAAGTTTACTCGGTTATGCATAACATTTGTGAATCCAATTAGGTACCAATGGAAAGAGGAGGAGTTCGTCTTTCTTCATAACTTGCATAATACTTTTCAAAGAAGAAAACTATGGAATAGCAGGCCTCTAGCTTTCGATTACCTTTTTTGTAAGTGTTGTACATGCAAGCCAGTGTATATATTGGTATATGTTTCAACTCATTTGCTTTCCAAAGCATTTTGTACCTCTTCCCTTCTTCTGCCCTTTTTAACCCTTAGTGTACTGGGCTATTTGCCTCCATGAAAATACAGAGGTTGATCTCAGCCATCGACTGCGCGTTCGCGACGAAAGTCGGCACACACGTCGCCCGCTGCGTACATTACAAAATTGCATTGTTATTTGTTTTTAGATAATGTCGTTTCATTAATTATGCTAATTTATGCATGATTTATGAGTGAAATCAGTCTTTTTGCTCTAAGCCACTAAATAAAGCTCCAAATGTGCTAATTTTTAGTCTAGATAATCTTTGTAGCGTTTTTAACTAATGTACCACCAAAAATTTATGATATCTAAACTTATTCCTTACATATTTTATTGTTTTTTCAATTTCTTATATATTTCTTTGTTTTTCTGACCTTTTGTTTTCTTTTGTTTTTTCGCTGAAATTTGTCGGGGACACCTTTGCAACCATAAACAGCATAAAATTAATTAATTCAACCAGTAAAAGTAAAAATAATCACACATTTATGAATTTTGGCTGAAAACACAATTTGTATTGAAATTGTACAGGAAATCACGTTTTTGAGCAATTTTTGGTCTGACATGCAAGTTCGAAATGTACCTAACTTCGGAATCACATACCTGGACGTCGCAAATTTGGTGTCAAAAAATGCACGAGACTCGAGAGAAAAAAGTCATGAAATGCCGCAGCAACTGCTTTGCGCGTTGCCGACATATTGCGCGAAACGTTGAAGGGGGGCCTCCCAAGCCGCCCCCCCCGTGCAGTTAGGGTTAATAGTCAATAAATTTTGATACTTACCCACACAATGTACAACAATGGCATTCTGATCTTGTGTGTTGATGGGGTGCGTGACGTCACCCCTGACATATCTGATGGCCACACTTTCATCACCCCCGTCGAGGTTGATTTCCCCATCTTCCGATCCTTCATCTTCATCTTCATCTGTTTCCATGGCGATGTTACTGGACTCATAATCATTCCGTTTCCACATCTCCTGCCTGTGTGTATGTTTTTTCCAATGAAAAAAAATGAATAATTAAATACACTGTGCAGTAGAGTAATTTGAAGTATTATATCTGTCTAAAAGCTTTGATTAATCACTGATACTAATTAGTAACAGATATCATACATATCATAGAGATATATAAGTAGATAGAAAGATAGACAGATGGATAGATAGATAGACAGATAGATAGATAGATAGATAGATAGATACATACATACATACATAGATGGAGATAGAGATATACAGGTATGTTTTACAAGAATGAGCAGGGAGAGAGGAAGGGGAAGAAGAAGGGTAGGAGAGAAGAGGAGAGGGAAAGAAGAGAGGGGAAGGGATGTGACGGGGAGGAGAAGGGGAGAAGGAGAAGAAAAGAGGAGAGAGGAAGTAGAGAGGGAAGGGGAAAGGCAGAAAGACGGGGAGAGAGATAGGGAAAATGATAGGGGAGGAAAGGGGAGAAGGAAGAGGAGGCAAAGGAGTGGCAAGGGGGAGGGGATTGTGAGGGGGAGGAAGGAGGGGAAGGAAGGGAGATGGTAGAGGGACAAGGGGAGTGGGGAGGGAGAAGGGGAATGAGGAGAGGGAGAAGAAAAGGGGGAGTGGATGGAAAGAAGCGGCTTAAGGAGGGGATTGGGGAGATGTTCCACGTTCACTCACATTCTCTGTTTCCTCTCCTGGGCTCGTTTCATCTCTGCTTCTTCCATCAGTTTAGCCCTCTTGGCTGCATTCTCCTCTCTCTGTAAAGAATTATCAGATTTTAAAGCCACTGGCTAACATTTCCCACGGTCAATTGTGTAACAACGTTTTCAGTTTTAAAAATCTGAGCTAAATGATTCCTCATGCTACCAGTGTCTTTGATAAGGTCTAAAAATAAAGCCCTGAAAAAAATTGTATTTCAAAATGATTATTTAGTGCCTTAAAAAAGTGAAAATCGTAAGTTGACCGGATTCACCTGCCCATTTCTTCCCATAGACTTACTGTGTGTAGATCTAGGCTATTTTCTACTCGCCCAGAGTATAAATTGTTTATTCATTCATATCTTGCCAGTGGCAGCATAAATTTCCAAACTTTTGTATTCTAGGGTGTTTATTGGCCCATTCAAACACAACTATGTAGCTCAGATATCAAAGTTTGACAATTTTTTTGAATTGAAGCTCCACAATGTTAGCCTATCACTTTAATCAGTGTCAGTGTTGTAGGTTTATGAGTAAAAATTAAAGTACTTTAAATTATGCCAGCAAGTACTGGTAACTGTTGTATGATATTAACCAATTGAAGAATGCTCTCAAAGATCTTGGAAAAAGAATGACAAAAGAAGACAAAATTTGGCACACATGTCAAATAATATCAACACACATATTTTTTACAATATGCAAATTGACTACAAAGAATTATGTCAGTTGGGAAAAATAATGGAGGATCCATTTTGGTTACCCACTGGTACACGAAAGAGTCTGTTAGGGACACCAACCGGGTACGCCCCCTCTCCCACCCACTGAAAAAGTTCTAGCGACACCCCTGGTTGGTCATTTTACATACCTTTCTCTTTCTCTCCGCCTTCTCCTCATCTGTCAGCTGTCGTCTCTTTCTCATAACCGTTGGTAACTCGGCCACCATCAGCCGCTCTCCTCGCTGGCTGCGATTCTTTCGGAGGGCACGTGGGCCGCTTGCCTCCTCCTCAAGGCTGGCGAGCTCACCTACAAAATGCAAAGGAAAACTTGTCAAGTCCACGTGAATAAGGAAACATACAAAACACTTTAGGAAATATATGTTTCACCAAGGATTTAGCTGTAGCCGGTGCTGAAGATGGGGGTCCACAATCAGTGTAAATGAGCTGTAACTTGCCAGCATTTAAACAACAGGTAAAAATCCTCTCTAGATGTGCAATTCATTTGCAACATTTTTTTTTTCTGAATGAACTAGTCTTAAGGGGTAGCGAATGAATTGTCTCAAATTTCTTTACCTGAGGAGAAACAAGTATAAATATTCCATTACTGCATAAATGTATGACCCTGACAGAAATTGTACCATAGAAAACTATGCAGTAAATTTGCCTGTAACAGCATATTTTCATGAAAATTGTTTAAAAAGAATGGAATATGTGACCATGAAATTTTTACAGCAGACACCTTGAGCAGTGTATGTGACTTTACAATAGTTTTATCCCAAAATGAGGACTGCTTCAAATCCTATTTCTTATTTACAGGCAGGTATTCATGAATTTTGCATAGATTCAATGGTGTGGGGTACAAACTTCAAATGACATCAGTATTTTTTTAAAGTTTCAACAAAAGAGGGTCACATTTCCATTCTGCCTGAACTATCTATATCTGACACGTCTCATTTTTTTCCACAAGAAAAATTTGTTTACTTCATATTTTTTTAATTTATGTAAGAAGTTATTCCAAATAACGGTACTCACTATTTATTCTTTTCTTTTCACTCAATATGCATATTTTGTTTTCATTTGAACAAATAACATTTTAAGACTGAAATAAATGAGTAGAAAAGAATTGGCTACACAGAAAACATCATGAATTGTATGCAATTATATATATATAAAAAACTTCATAGTCAATGTAACTATGCATACCAGCAATGAGTTCATCAAATGCCTTCTTGTCAGCTGCACTGGTTTCCTTGGAATAGTCCTTTCCTTCAAAAATATACATGTGACCTGAATGAAAACAAATGGTAAAATGTGTGATAATAGTCATATTTCTTAAAATATGTGAATTTTATGATGATAATAAGACTGGTAATATTAAAATGTAGATTGATAGTAATGATGATGATGATGCATTGATGATGTTGATGATGATAATAAATAATGATGACGATGATGATGATGATGACACATTGACGATGTATCGATGATGTTGATGATGATGATGCGTTGACGATGTATCGATGATGTTGATAATGTATCGATGATGTTGATGATGATGATGCGTTGATGACAATAATGATGAATATGATGGTGATAAAGATGATGATGATGGAAGAGATGTTGGTATGATGACAGAGTTCAAGTTATTTCATTGTTACCTTAATATTTGACCAGTAAGCAATGATTGTGAAGTAAAAATAATATTTTAGCATATACATTAGCATGTTGACACAATTCTTTCAGGGAACAACAAGATGTTTTTCCAGTAAAATATCTTCAATTATTTTTTGGTTAACTAAAAACTACCTGTTACTTACGGAAGGTTAACTGGTTTTGGAAACAACCAAAATAATAATGTTTGCTTAAATCACACATCTCCCAAACCCCTAATCATGCCTCAATTGCTGAACTGTGCAGTAATGCACAAGCCTTTTATGCATTTGTACAACTCATGGATGCCTACTTCCTCCTCTCAACAACAACAACAATAATTCACTCTCGTCATCTGACACATACTTTTCTTTTCATCGGACTCCTCTCCATCGTCCTCCATCTTCTCATCTTCCTCTTCTTCCAGCGCCGCCTCCGTCACCCACTCTCCTCCCACGCTGGCTCCCAGAATGCCTTGCAGGTTGACGTCGGCCACTGAGCTCTCCTCCGACTGCAGCAGCTTCTCCAGGCCAAACTTGAGCATGTCTGACAGCTGGACGAATACAGACACATAAAAAACGACTGATAGACAATTACGCAAAGTTGTTTCCAATTTCATACCTAAAGTCATCTTTATCCTTTTTCAGATAATCATGTGCGTGCCAAATTTCACAAGCATTACTTGAAAAATAAGTATTGTCAATCCACAATATTGTTGATCCGCAATATTGTCAATCCCCAATATTTTCCACAGATTTATTGCAACCATATGCCATTACCATGGCAATATTGTTTCTGACACATTACAAAAATATGTCCTCACACTTTTATACCAAGGCCAATATGTGTGCAAAATTTCATAGGGCCGGATGAGCTAAAAATTAAATAAATGTTGAAAAGAACGTTTGAAGCTTTTACAATTACCGAAAACTCAGAGGAAATGTTTAATCGCAGACAAAAATAAAGTAAAGTTTGCCAAAGAAAGGAACATGATAGCAACAAATCTGAGTTAAAAGAATAGTACATATACATATATTACAAATTATTAATACAGGGTATTGTCTCTCTCCTTTAGATTTATATGAGGTAAGCTGTAAGACAATGTATTCAAATTTATATTAAATGAAACCTAACTGAGTAAAAAGGTGTGATAGATCAATAAATGATTAATAATTTTGTACGTTTTAAGTTTGGATAAAAGTAAAGGGAAGAACTTCTAAAATAATTAGAAAATGGAAAAATAAGGCATTTTCATTATCATTTACATAAATAGATTTTGATGAGACATACTGTAAGGTATGAGAAAAATGTTATGTGCATGTTCAAAAGTTACACTGGATAATGAGCAAGGAAAGACTTGTCTTGATAAAATGTTTTCCTGGCAAGAAAAATATGTGCCCTCAGGGTACAGTGTCAATGGACTTCTACAAACTCTGAAGGAATAGGTCTTTGCCAGAAATGAACGCAGTCGTGCTTGTATATCCGGGACACACTAGCAGTTTGAATTGTAATAGTAACCGTCATAATTTGCTTGGCTTACCTTGCTTAAATATAATTTTATACCAAGCATTTAAAATTTCAGAATCCTGTATGTCGCATAAATAAAGTTTATGTGAATAAAACTATTTAATCCTGTATGTCGCATAAATAAAGTTTATGTGAATAAAACTATTTAATCCTGTATGTCGCATAAATAAAGTTTATGTGAATAAAACTATTTAATATATCTGTTAAAAACAAATCACTCAAACCCAAATAACCCACCATCACTCTACCAAGTACTATTTTATGTTTTGTTTCTTTTGTAATTTCTTGTAACGAGACTAATGTAGAAGTATATTTCTATTAGGGAACGGTATGCATGTTTTCATCATATTAACTATTGTAAACATTGATATTTTGTAGTTTTCATCTGGATAACACTTTTCATTATTATAAGGTTTTTTTTTCTTGGAGGAGGGAATAATAAAACCTGAATTTCAGTGAGAAGTAAATGTGATTTTGAGATTATCATTGGTGTCATGTCATTGAGACTTGTATTTGTTGGCCAGCAGTGCCCGCACACAATGCCAATTATCTACTCCCAATTCCCCACACAAACACTTTCCAAACATGCCCCTCCCCGTGCGCCCGCACATATACACCCCACACAAACGCACATAGGGGCTTACATTTACACACACAAACACACATGGACACACACAGATACAGATACACATAAACGTAAGCACGCACGCACGCACGCACACACACACACACACAAACACACACACACAACACACACACACACACACACACACACACACACACACACACACACACACACACACACACACACACACACACACACACAAACATATGTTTCCGTACATCTAGATTCATTGATCATGCCACAGAGCCACAATTTTTGTTCAGATAATACTCGTTATACCTGTTGAAACCTCTGGGTGTTTGTGTATTTGTATCGTGTGTGTGTGGGTATGGGGGTATGGGGTTTGTGAGGGTTGGTGGATGGATTAACTGTGTCTGCGTGTTTGTGTGTGATATTGTTTGTATTTCGGTATGCATGTTAGATTTTCGTACATATTTTATTTTTTGGGGTGGGGGCTAATTCTTTTTCCATAAACTTATGTTACATTGTAATAACAGCACAACAACCGCAGGATAATTTCATGTCATTCGATTTTGCATAATGCATTGTACAGAACGCACGTTTTGTGATGCGGGATCGAAAGTCCAAATTGTACAATATTTTTTTTGTTTGTTTTGCTGTTAGTTCATTGGAAAAAAGAATTTCGTGTGCAGAGGACCGGCTACGAGAGGCAGTTCTGCTAACGAATAATCTCCTTCTCGGAGAGAATATTGTTTAACCACCGACCTACAAAATATTCGCAAAGAGTCAATCTAGCCTACTACCTGCATGGGACAGACAGAGATAACAAGTCGTCTACTATTTATCCCGATGACATCCATACAAAATCAATGATCTTCAATTTGTTGTGCTCACCCACGCCGCCGTTTGGAGTTTCGACAGTGTGGCGAGGGGCGTCGATCCCTGGGGGGGGGTGGCGGTTGGAGAGCAGCACTCGCCGATACAAAAACATATTAGCGGCGTAGGCCAAAAATATCGTGTAGCCCAAAAATATTGTTTAGCCCCTTCTCAATTATTTTGACAACTTGGAAAATTCATAAAACATAAAGCAAATTATGTATAAAATTAGTGCAAGGCACCATAAAACCATTAACCATTGCATTAAAATAGTATAATCATCGAAGGCTTTTAATTTCCGCGTGCATAATGGTGTCTTGCTATTTTGTGGTTGCAGTGTGTGCATGAAATTATGGCATTTTATTGCCGTGGGAATTAGAGGCTGATACTTCGCTGAAGGGACTTTGAGGCCGATGTATGCTTTGACTTCCCGGGTATGAAAGTTTTCTGATCTTACCCGGAAAACCTGTTGCAAGTAATGCCTAGGTCACAACCCACTGTAACCCACTTTAATTGCTATACAAAGACATCTTGCAGTTCAACACACCATTCTATACAGAACACAAATGAATAAAAATACATCCAAAAATGATACCACACAAGACGAAATTAAGGTTTGTTTAACTGAGCCAAAGTCATTGGTAATTTATGTATACAATTCAACAGCATGGTCGACATTTTGTCATCACTGTAAAATACAGGGTGGCCAAGAAAAAAAACCCGGAACGGTTACATTTACGGTTATTTCCCAAACCAATTGCTTATTTTTATTCAATTAATCTTATAGAGTATTGTTTCGTCAATAGAATGACACCAAGATTATCTATTTTGGTAGGGTCCATTTTCGGGCCGTTTTTGTACACCAACGGAAATTTGGTATGCGCGTGCCAGTTTACGTGTAATTCTATGTGATGCTATCAATAGGACGCCACATTACCACAATGCTTTGCACAATTGTTTTTAAAATGAAAACTACCGTAACAAAAATTGACGATATAAGTAATGTATTGCTCAGAAAAGAACACTCTATCCTTTGAATGGGAAAATTAGTAATTTCTCTTGAATAATGAAGGGGAAAGACTCCATTTTTGACAAATTTAGTGTTCCTTTCTTGGGGGCCACACTGTATTACACTTGGGTATTGCAGTACATCGTCGTGACGATTTCTCTTTGTAACCATGGTTCTATTTAATTAGAACAATATCAATAGGCCTGCCTCTTGTGTTGTATATGGAATAATAACCGCCGTTAAAGTTACAGACAATTTTTGTTTCATCATAGATATTTAAGGAACCGATCAATTATCATGTCATGGGAAAGTAAAAATGATGCTTGCCCCCCCCAAAATACGTTGAACAGTTCAGTAAAGAGGTCCATGAGAAAATTCTATGCAACAATATTATTGGGGCTTCCAGAAAAAAAAAATTGTTTCAGCATTCCGTATTGTACGAGAATTTGATGAATAATAGTACAAATTGAATCACATTTCAGTCGATGAAAGATTGCATATTCAATGCAAGCTATGAATCTAAAGTTATTATCCTTATCAGTGACGAATACGTATAAACAACATTGTTCAATGAATTCAGGTGGGGTACCTGGATGGACATACCGTAGCAAATCAAAGAAAAAAATCTAACTTGTGGAAAAGAGTGACGCATGACTGAACCCTGTATAGAATTGAAGTTTATCATAAAATAATTTGAATAAATAATAATTTTGATTCCATAGTAACTGAAAGCTATTACATTCTAATTATATTTACAATTATTTTAATTTAACAAAATTACTATTACATTTATTCGAAAAGTGTAGTCAATTTCCTCGATTACACCGTGATTGAGGGCATCCCAACTGGAGATCATTTATTGCAGAATCTTTGGGTGAAGTTGAACGTGTGACGCTCCCATGATGGAGTATGGTCACTATGTGGAATCGCTTGCTTTGTATGAGAATTTTCTCTCTGCGAAAACAAAACGCAAAACAACAGAGATTTAGTTGACTTGTGAGCCCCAAAGACAAATGAAATTACTTGCAATTTCTGAGTTACCATTTAAGCGCATTCATATAATGAAGTTTGTGACATAGTTATCTATCTATCCATATATCAATATTCGAATTACAGGGAAGAAGGGTGAATATTGTACTACAATAAGGTAGTATAAGATTATTAAGAAAACAATGATGGTACAAAATCACACATTGTTAGGAGAATGGTTTCCAATACATTTGAAAGCATGACATACTATGCATTATTGTTTCTAAGACTGTAAAAAAAATGAAAACAATTTTCCTGTACTGCCAAACTAAACTCGTACCAACCAATCTAAAAAAAATGAATAAATAAATAAATAGATAAATAAATAAATAAATAAATAAATAAATAAATAAATAAATAAATAAATAAATAAATAAATAAATAAATAAATAAATAAATAAATAAGCAGTAAAATAAAAGATTCCAAATAAATAAAAGAGGAAAGGAAACACGGAAAGTTTGTCATATATATTTCTAAATGGCCAGCACTGATACAAAGAGAAACATTCACTAACAGTACAAGATTGGACTAAATTTGCTTGGAAATCTGTAGACGGAGTATCATTTTTTCAGTACCTTTTTAAAGCACAGTGTTTTTTTTCACTGTAAGAAAACATAATTTCCATAATAATAATTTTCTTGGCTTCAGGCATTTTCAGAATCAATGCACAATTTTACATTTTTATATGTCTAGAGTAGATTAAGTTTCAGTAAAAGCTGAAATGCGTTATGAAAGAGAGAAAAGATTCATCTGTAATGAGAATATTCAGGCAAAAGAGTAATTTTTAAGTGGATTTTAAATACAGTTTTAGTGAATTTCGGTCCTGTTTGCGTGACTAAATGGTCCAAAATTCAGATAGAACCCTTTATATTTCACCCTAAGAAACTGGTGTTTACGTCTACTATTGGTAAAAGAACTAAAAACTATCCTTTTGGGTGGAAACACATACTTTTATGTTCACATTTTTCCCCAGTGAAAGTACTTTCGCCCCCTAAATTTGTACCGGGATGTGCTGAATGATGAATGGGAAATTGCAACACAAAATGTGAAAAGTTACAACTGATTACACCCAATACGGATTAGAGCTATTGTAATATTTTGGGATAGGAGTTTCATCTTAATAATTATGTCTTTTATTACATTTCATTTCATTTCATTTATTTCATTTCCAACCAAATATAACATAACATAGTATAATGTATATACATGTGTACATTGTCAGATTGGAGTACATCAACATGATAAATTAAATGAATATGCACAGTGACATTAACAATAATACAATCTACATTGTATTCAGAATATACACAGAATTATTTA
>JZLH01S0038868.1:21266-34334 GCA_001188425.1 Eucidaris tribuloides
TTTCTCAATAATTGCAATTACAATTAGAAATCAATATTCTTTTACTCATCTAAATATATTCCAAACGGTAAGTTCTGAGAGAGTGCCTTGCAATGAATCACTTTCTCCGTCTGTTCCATCTACCGATGCCAACCAATATTTATTCTAGTTCTTTAAATTTGTTTATGCTACCTAAGCTTAACCCTATCTGGCCCGGGGGAGGGCTAAAATAGACCCCCCCCCCCCCCTCGACAAAGTTCGCGACCATTCCGCCGCGCGAAATTTTTTGACCGCGTCGCTCGCTGACTTTTTACTTTCAAGTGTAGCGCATCTTTTGAGACCAAATTCGCGATGTCCGGGTACGCGGTTCCGGAGTTACGCAACTTTTCGTACTTGCATGTTACACCAAAAATCGCTAAAAAACATGAAATCGTGTGTTATTTCAATGCAAATTGTGTTTTCAGCCCAAGTTCATAAATGCATGATTATTTTTACTTTTACTGATTGAAATTAACTAATTTTATGCTGTTTATGATCGCCAATGTGTCCCCGAGAAATTTCATCGAAAAACATGAAACAAAGGTCAAAAACAAGAAATACATAAGAAATTCATGAAACATAAATACATAAGAATAATTCTGAATTCAGCATTTTTTTTGACTAGATAATGTTAGAAATGTCAAAAAGATATATCACCAGAATTAGCATTACTGTGAGCTCTTTAAAGGGAGTTATAGACAAAAATATAGATTTTATACATAAATATGCATAATTAATTACTTAAAAATAGAAGATAATATTTTTTCAAAAATCTAACTATACAGTCTTGGAGATTACGTCCGGCTCTATACACGTGCAAATTTTCGCGCCGATCGCGTGATCCGCGGCCGAGATCCTGAAGGGGGGCCCAAATTACGCAACCCCCCCCCCCCCCCCCCCGGGCCCTATGCAATTTCAAAAAAGCCTGGGCTGATTAGGGCTAACCCCTTATTATAGTGCATAGCATATCAGCACTTGACCTCCGGAAAACATACGTTATATCATATTTCAAAAGGTACTAAAATGTGGTCTTTTTGATTAAAGGTACTGGCTAACATTTACCACAGTTACAAAAAATCTGAGCTACATGATTCCCCATGCTACCAGTGTCTTTGATAAGGTCTAAAAATGGAGCCCTGAAAAAATTGTATTTCAAAATGATTATTTAGTTCTTTAAAGAAGTGAAAATCGTAAGTTGACCGGATTCACCTGCCCATTACCTCTCATAGAATTACTGTGTGTACACTTAGGCTATTTTCTACTCGCCCCGAGTATTAATTCGTGCATAACTTGCCATTGGCAGTGTAACTTTCCAAACTTTTGTATTCTAGGGTGTTTATTTGTCCATTTGAACACTACTATGTAGCTCAGATATCAAAGTTTGACAATTTTTTAAATTGAAGCTCCACAATGTTAGCCATCGCTTTAACACAATTTTATTTCAATTGTATTGCTAATTTGTCTTTTCATTTTCAAGACATTAAGGGAGGTAAAATGCAACACCCATCAGGCTGTAATTTCCAAATAACTTAAGATGTGCTTCAGGGAAATGTTTGTCACAGTTTCAAGAAGGAGTCATTTATAAAAACAAATAATAATTTTCCTGTTTATTGATGATACTCTTAATTCCGTTTTCCATTCTAGAACAAATGCATTTGAGACTGAACACGCCTAGTCCAAATCCTGGAGCCAGCCTCCTGTTTCCAAACTGCAAGACCGTCCTAACTCACTCACCATTGGTAGTGCAAGCAACGATATTTGAAAATAAGAATGAAGATGAACTCGGAGAAACCCTACATGTTGGAGAAGGAAACAAGGGTAATGCCACTCATGGGGAGGATGACTTGCGGTTACAGCTTAATGATGTGCAGGACGACGTCACAGGAGGGCAGGCTGTAGTCCAGAGTCCCGCTGCTACGTTCAACATCGAAGCCAGCCGCGTAAATTTGCTGAAGGAGAGCTCGGACTCCGGCCAGGGGTCGTCTCGATCGACCAACAGCCACGCTTCATCGTCCGCAAGTCTCTTGTCGAGTCCCAGCCCACAGCTGGAGTTAGATCGTAGGGATGCTGCAAAGAATCGGCTAGGCATCATGATGACGCCCTCGGCGACCAGATTGCCGGACGACAAGGCACTGTTTCATCGGACACCCATAAAGCTTCCCACTCTGGATCGCTCGTCCACGCCAGCCCAAGCAAATCAAGAAATGTCTGTGAGGAGAATGAGTGAGGATGTCCCGTTGGTGTCCGTGTCTTCCATCAACACCAAAGGGACAGAGCCTCCCCAGGTGAATAAAACCACTGGAAAGAATCCGTCATTAATCTCCACCAAGTTTGATAAGAATTCACCGACTTTACGATCATGGGCTGGTAGTGACGCATCAAATGAAAAGCAGAAAATATCTCCCAGAGACAATGCCTCCCTGGTGAAAACAAATTGGACATTAGCTTCCAAGCCTAACAATGCAAAGCTGCTGAAAAGGGCCAGTGATCCCATCCCAAGTATATCCTCTCCAGTATCAATTAAGAATATGAAAAAGACTGAGCTTGCATTAGTGGAAACTCAGAAGAATGATTCACCTTCCCTTAGTGAAGGTGCTCAGAATAAATCCACATTCAAAGAAAAGTTACATGATAGTTCTGCTGTGAAAGAAGCTCCATTGCCATCTTCTGCAGAACCAGCTTCTGCAAAGTTGAAGGAGCAAATTAGACCCAGTATTATTCAGCAAGATAACAAATCTATTAAAACTGGCAGTAAATCGCTAGCCGGTAAGGAGCAAAGGAAACAAGAGACTGGTAAACCGGGTAATTTGTCAAAGGCAGGCACCAGGAAGTTAGAGGTATTACCAAAAGAGAAAGCAGAGTGTTTACCAAACGCAAGCAAAGGTCAAGGATCAACCAATGAAAATAAGGCAGCAAGTGGAGAGGTCAAAAGTCAAGGAAGCCAAGCAGTTAGTGCCTCCACCTCGGCTGATGTGCAAGCGACTGCGCCACAAGTTAAACCTTCTAAAATTGACAATTCATCAGCATTATGTGCAAAGTCTGCAGCAACACCGTGTTCACTATCAGAGGAAGGTGCGGAAAAATCCCCATCTGATAAACGGCTAGAAGGCCAGATTAGAGCAGGTTCACAAACACAAAAGAAGGTTGAAAATAGAAATGGAGCACGGAATGGAAACTGTAAACAAAACAAAAGAACTCCAGTTGTGAAAGAAATAAATCGACCAGCTGCAAAGCCAACGGGTAATGGTGCAATAAAGACTAGTAGTACAAAAGACAGAGTAGTTAAAGGAAGATCTAATGTGCAAAGAAACAAAGTGGAAGGTGGTAAAGTGAAAAAGGAAAATCAGGGAACACAAGAACAGAAGAGTGAGACCTACTGGAAGATTCCAAGTGGAGATGAGTCCTCGGATTCTGATTTGGATGTGAGGGAACTTCTTCCTTCCAGGGGCTCTTGTAAGAAAGTTATTGTGAAATGCACACCAGTGCCAAAAGTTGAAAAGAAGCCTAGTCTGTTAACTCAAAATGCAGATCTCTCTGACTCTGATGGTAGCAGCAATGCAGAGGAAGTTTATGAAGAGGTGGTTTTCAATGAGGAGGATCAGAATTCTGATAGTAAGCCATCTGATAACCTGGCGACAAAAGCTGAACAGGCCACTGAAAATTTAAAGAAATCAGTTACCCCAAAGAATAATGAGAAGGATGTCACCAAATTGCCATCTGATTTGTGTGCTAAGTCTTCATCAAGGAAGGCAGGGTTGAAGAAGGAAAGCAAAGATGTCCCCAAGACAGATGCTTCGAGAAACATCCCGCTGAAGTTAAAGACTGACGGAAAGAAAGCAAATGAAATGGCTAAATCTAAATCCACACCTAGTGTAATAGCTGTTAGTGATAAAAAGACAGTCGTAAGAGCTGAACCTGATCTGAGGTCAGAGGTCAAAGAGGTCACTCCTGCAGGTCAGGATCAAATGGACCCAGCAGTAAAGGTCACAACCTCAGAGCAAAATGAGATGAGAAGGAAGCAGGGTTTAAACCCGTCTTGTCCAAAAGACCCAAAACCAGTGAACACATCAGTTCGCAAAGGCAAATATAAATCGCCAGAGGTTTCTCCGCGTGAGAAGGAACCCTCACCGGTTTTCAACAAAGAAAAGAAACCAGTGCATAACCCAATGGAAGCAAAGCAATCTCCGGTGATAACTGACATTATGGAGATGTTCAAATCAGTGAGAAAGTCAAAAGCAGAGTCGATAAGTAGTGCACCTGCTACCGGGAAAACGCAAGTGATGGGTAAGGTGAAGAAGCGAGCAACCAGTGTAAAGGAACCTGTGAGAAAAGCAACAAAGAGTGGATTGAGGAAGATGTCGGTTACTGGCCAGGGTACGCAAAAGGGAGTCGGTGGCAATGTGAAAGGGAAGAGCAAAGAAAGGCAAGGTAGTGGAGGGAAAAGTGGTGGTAGAGTAGGCAGTGGTGGGAAAGCTCGTGAGGGAGTCAGATCTACCAAGAAAACAAAAGGAAAATCAGTCAAAGGAAAAGGTAAAAAGAAGCCTAGCCAGGCAGATTTGAAGCTCGTGCAAGATTCTGAATTCAACAAAACTGCCTTCATCTCCGGGCAAGGATGGCATATCCAAACCTCGCGAAATGAGAATGACGATGTTATCGTACGGGAAGGTGCAGGGTCAAATTCTGATCTTGAAGATGAAATTGTCAAATTTACTGAGAAATTTGGTGCTGATTTGAGTCCCCATCATTCCCTTAAACTCGAAGAATATGGCCGTATCAAGCCAATCTCTCTCGAAGACAGAAATAACATTGCAAATATCCTAAGTCCTCTGGAAGCAAACCCACCGGCATTCCTTCCCGACACTATGGGGACGATCAAAGAGTTTGCAGACTCTTTGAAGAGCTCATCTTCTGAAAGCAGTATACAGCGACAACTATCGGGACAAAACAAATTTGTAGCTGATAGTGTCGAACGTGTTGCTAAAGATCAGAATGCTAGGGAAGCAGAACAGTCCAATAGGTTATCAGAAAATGCCAGGGAGACAGATGGTAAAACTGAAAAAGAGGAGATTGGAAAGGATGATGTAGAGGATAATCCAGGGGATAACAAAGTTCCAGATGTTAGGATACGAAAGCCCAGTGTTGCATCGCAGGAGTCAGACAGCACCGGAGAATTTGCTCCGGAGAAACTTGGTGTGACTGCTGAGCTGTCAGATTACGAGACAAATCCAGAATTGTTGAAAGTCTTTCGGATAAAGGACCACTATGAAACTGTGACACCAAGAGACTCCCGGAAGAGTTCTGTTACTTCGGATGAGGAGCAGGTGCGGCAACATCTCAGCAACATTTTGAGTAATCAGAGACAGAGCGGGAATGAGTCCAATGACGATGGTCAAACTAGCGATAGACCAGGAACTTCATCCTCTAAGAAGGACACAGAAGGAAACAAAGAAACTCTTGAAAAGAGAGTAGTAACTAAACCTCCAATTCCTGTACTCCCAGTGCAATCTCATACCAAATCTTCCAGAGAACGTAGCCCAAGGAGGTATAGTGAACCAACCAGTTCGGAAAATACGCCTAGAGAAGAGAAAGACTTGGAGGAAATATCGCCACCAGTTCGACACATCAGAAAATCATGGCGCAGCGAACACGACAGCAAGCAACAGGTCTCTCCAATTAAGAATAGTCTTCCTGATAAGAAGTTCAGCCCACCTTCCACAACCGTCAAGAGACGTGGTCTATCATTGGGGGATCTTCCTGCAAGCGAAGCTTCACCTGCTTCAACAAAGCCAGATCAAGAGTTACAAGATGGCACCGGTGCATCGGCTGTCTTCACAGACGGTACCATTAGTGAAGAGTTAGATGATGATGACGAGGAGGATACGCCCACAAAGGAAGACCTCCTGACGAAACATATCCAGTCGATGACGGAAAAGACCCTGAAGGAGTTCTCCAGTGTCATCTCCAAGTCGCAAGATGGGGATAACCCCATATCCATCCTCCACAGCCGACCACCATCATCTGCTCGACGGCTGATCCCCAGTCCATCTCCTCGGGTTGGGGAAGACTTGGAAGGGGAGTACCTGAATCAGAGCCTAGCTTTGTCGGAAGCAAGTGAGATTATCCAAGAGCTTCATGAGATGAACGATACTGGAGAGGTGAGATTTAAATACGTGAACCCTTTCCCTTGTTTTATCCTATCCTTCCTTCCCCTGAGTAGCCTTAATAACATGATATATCATATAAATGAGCCATTTGTGTCTGTCATTTACAGGGATGTGAGAGTTCTGATTTTAATCTGATTTCAGACGTTTTTGCTGTGAAAAAACCCCAATAATCAGACTTTTTTTTCATTTTTAATGCATTGAAAAGCACATTTTTTTTCAGTAATGTCAGACCTTTATCAAACCTTTTCTCAAATATGCGCTCACATTCTTGCATTCACATTGGCATCCATGCAATTTCACTGCATTTTGAAGTTAAATATCTTTCAATAAATTAAGCAAGTACCGGTACATATAATAGAAGTATCATTTCTTTCAAAATGAGAAATTTGTGTCTATCATATTCATGTGCATCATAGCATCGATAGAACATTTTGACTTCAATATCGTTCAGTAGAATGATTATTTCATCTCCAAATTTTGCCAGAAGTTACATCATGCTTATGATGTTTCAACAACATCAATAACTTAAATTTGAGCAATTTTTTACTTGCTTTGTTTTGTGAAAGTAGGGAAGAATTGTAGCAGTGTGTCCTCTTCCTTTCTCTGTGACATAGTCATAGAAGGTACAATAATTATGTAAATTTGTCCAGAAATGATTTGTTCAATACTGATAATTTCTTTTGTACAGTTGCTAATCGTAATAAGAGGAATGAAGATCACATCACCTTGTGTGAATATTCCTGTATTTTCAATAAAATAAAATTATTGGAGATTCAAAATAAAAATAATTCAAAATAGAAATAAAAAGATTGTACAAGCACCATAATTCTGCCCATCACATTCAAACCCCTGTGTAACATGGCACCTACCTATTAGACACATTTATTAATTGTCAAAAAGTTATTGCCTTATTACTCAAGATGAAATTATTGTTTGATTTTTTGGACCTAATACTAAATGTCAGTGTCTATCCAACTCTGGGAGAATACATTTAAAAATGCTGTAGCTAACTTGTGGACAACTTTTCCCTGAGCTTGTATAAGCTACATTCAAATATTTCAAAACAGGTAAAAAATATTCTGAGTCCGGACTTAATTTGCAATAATAACTTGCTAATCTGATAATTATACATCCATTATAACTATAGTGTATATTTGATTGCAAATGATATTGAATGTGTATAAATTTTGTAATGGGCATTTAGTATGTTTAGAACTTAAAATATATTCATGCAGGGCTCGACACTAGCGCTTGCCTGGAGCAAGTAAACTTTGTTTCTGGGCAACTGAAAATTTATAGAATTAAATTTCACTTGCCCAAAAGTAAAAATAAACATGCATTTTGTTCACCCAGGCAAGTAAAAATTTTATTTGGGCAACTAATGAAGGAAAATTAAAAGTTTCCTTGCCTGATTGGGCAACCATCCAAAAACATTAGTGTGGAGCCCTGATTTATATGTTAATATACTACATGAACTACGTAACACATTGTACAAAACAAGGTACTGTAAAACCAAAATGAAATGCAATGGAACTGATATTTACTAGCATTTAAATTGCACATAATTTGAACATCACAGTTATATCCTGGGTCACTCTGTACGTACCCTACTTATTATTACTAAAGTAAATATTTGTGAATACTGAGAGTCTCAAGCTGTTTCAAGTTGTATCGTCTATGTTTACATGATATCACTGTTACCACTTCACTATTTGTGTAACGAAGGAAATATGTGTTGTTAAAATGTACTGTATTGTAGAGCTGCCAATTTTTTCCTTGATTTTACTGGAGCTTCCCTGAAATTTTATTGATTTTTATTTGAAATCTTGATAAACAAATTGAAATGTCTCCCCGATAAATGAAAGAGGGTTTTTACCTTTTGTGGGGAATGTAGTTTATATTTTAGAGTCAGACTTCTGATTGGGATCCCCCTGATGAAAACATTTGAATGTTCACAGTTCTGAATAACTGGCCCTAAATCTCAAATGAGGCATAACTTAAGACATTTTTGGGGGTATACATGTACTTGTGGGTAAGCTTCATGAAAGAAAGATTACTTGTTTCCAAATTCTCCTGTTAAACTAAGCATGCATGAATTATTACATTTCTGTGTAAACTGCATGATCACGGAATCATGCATTTTCCTCTACCCCCATTGTTAAGATTCAGAAACAAATCTGAACAACACTGAAATGCTTTGTTTCAACCCGTTGAAAACAGATTTTTATCATAGCATACCACAGAACCCTGCACAAAATTTAGTGTCTACAACCATCTTTGACTCCACCCTGAAGTGTTTAAAGTTAAACCTGCTTCCTGAATACTGGTCTCAAAGTCCTTACAAAGTATTTTTGCATAGTGACTTGTCCTGCCTTTAAAATATATAACACTGTGGAAGACCCATTTAAAAAAATTGTCAAACTTTGCTATCTGACATATCTGACAATGTTTGAATGGACAGACATAAACACCCTATGAGCACAAAAGTTTGGACAGTTAGGCTGTCACTAGTATAATATGTGCAGATACAAATTGGCACATTTAATTTTTATATCGCCGGTTAGGAAATTTCTGCAACCACCAGCGGCAAGTCTATGGAGAAAAGCTGGAAATGGTCTCTCAATGATTTTCACTTTTATAAAAAAGTACCTCTAATGATTGTTTTACATGGCAATTTTTCAGGGCTTCATTTTAGACCGCATCAAAGACACTAGTAGCATGGGGAATCATGTAGCTTCAGATTTGTATGCCTCCGCAACGAAGTTGGCCGGAGGCATCATGTTTTGCGGGGTTGTCCGTGCCGTGCGTCGTCCATGCCGTCGTCGCGTTACCGGATCTGCGTTACCAGCGATAACTTGAGAACCCAATGATCCGGATTGATCGTAACTAGGATCAAGTATGTACTAATGAACACCGGATGAAACTGATAGATTTGGAGCTGAAAAGGTCAAGGTCAAAGGTACCGGCCTTAAATATGTCTGATTTGGGTTCATTTACCGCGATAACTTGAGAGCGGCTGGTGAATTGTCAATGTAACTTGGGTGAAAGTAATGTATTGATGAGGCACCAATGACTTGATTAGATTTTGGAAGCTCAAAGGTCAATAGGTTCACGGGCCTAAAAATAGGTCTGATTTGGGCTCGTTACCGCGATAAACTGAAGAACAGCCAGTTTGGATTTTCATGTAACGTGGGTGAAGTATGTATTATGAGGCACCAATACACTGATTAGATTTTGGAGCTAAAAGGTCAAAGGTCACCGGGCCTTAAATATATCTGATTTGGGCTCATTACTGTGATAACTTGAGTATGACTTTTCCGATTTTGATGTAACTTGGGAGAAGTATCTAATATAAGGCACCAATTTACTGATTCGATTTTGGAGTTGAAAGGTCAAAGGTCACAAGGCCTCATGTCCGATTGAGCTCATTGTCACGATAATTTGAGAACTGCTTATTGGATTTTACGGTATCTTGGTCAAGGGTCACATGGGCTTATGCGTATTACTTGAAGCTCTTCAAATTACATCAATTGGATGGGAGTGCGGACTGCGGAGGCATACCCATCGACTGCGCGCAGTCGAACTGCTCTAGTTTAAACTGGAAACATTGTTATACAATGCCTTTAACCCTTTTAGCCCCACTTTCAGAATATCACTATACAAACTCTATGGAGTTATTTTGCCATAGTATTGAGAGGGTTAAATTAACTATGATTTTTTGTTTTATTTCAAATATTGACCAAGCAGTACTGTGTATAGAGTGAACATATTTATGTTGTACAATTTGGCAATTACTGAGTAATAAGTCTACTAGTCGTGAAATATTTCGGACTGGGGTCTATGAAGAATGAGTGTTATAGCGTAGTCTTGGTCTCGGTCTTGGTCTTGGTCTTGGTCTTGGTTTTGGTCTTGGTTTCGGTCTTGGTTTTAAGACCCCATACTAAAGAAGTGGAAGTTTCACTTTTGGGTGGTCATGGTGTCAGGTCTCTGTGGTCTGCAATCCATCATCAGCACATCATTATGTCTGGGAGAAGGACATGAAAATCACAGGCTATAGGCAGTGTTAACGGCCTTCTGCTGAGCACTCTCTAACTTGTATGTGTGTTAAAAATGATGCTAAAATGTGCCCCATCATTTTCTCTTGTTTAGAATCTCACGAGTCGAACAACATCGCTGTCCAGTGCGATCAGCAGCGAGCGTAGCGTGAGCACCAACACCAATTTATCTGAGTCGGAAGGAACTGAATTACTACACTGGAAGAAGGGCAACATGCTGGGGAAAGGAGCATTTGGAGTGGTAAGTATGGCTGTACATGTGACAACTCATTCCACCACTTGTGATAACTACACTTGTGACAACTCGATGGACAATAACATTTTATCTTTGGCACTTAAATTGATTAGTTGTGTTTTACTGACTGTGAAATGAAGTTGTTACTCTCTTTCAGTAGTATGGAATGGCCTGTGTAACCCTCACATTCTATGAACAATTGTCTAAGGGGCGGGGTCGGGAGGCAGCACCTGACCACAGTCATCCCCCTGTTCCCCAGAGCAGATTTAATTCTCTAAAGCATGTTGTTATAGATAATATAATACATAGGTTTTCTGTTGCCCCATTTTCCAGTTTGATTACATCCTCAAGTTACTTAATTGCATAAAAATTTACAGACATAAACATATAACTGTCCCCATCATGAAAGAATGAAGAATGTCCATCTTCAGACCGCACACTTGAACATGTGTGACTGTATGTTGCCCTGAAAGATATCAAAATTGCAACAAGAGTTTGACAAAGGAAAGTCACTGCTGAAAACAGAAAATTATTCTATATTTACATGTAATTGATTAACTGAGATTTTGAACCAAAAGCACAAATTCATATTTACTGTCGTTTAAAGCCCAAGTTTATTTCTAAGGATTTTTTTTTTTATTTGAAAGCTTTCTGCCCAGGTGTTAAGGTTATCTGAATTATACCTCATCAAAAAGATCTGACTCTGTTCTTTCGGATGAGGTATAACTCATATAACCTTATACGTTAGTGACATGATTGGGAACACTTGAAAATGCCTCAAAAACCAAATCAGTTGAAATATATACCAACTATACAGTAGCAGGAGTGGATCACCCACCTGGGAGGATTTGTCTGTAATTTGTTTACTTAAGGAGAATCAAGCAGAAACATATGAGTATCTGAATTTTATCCGGGGACGATAAAAATAAGCCCCGTAGAGAGCCACACAGCAGGTTTCCATGGTACGAGTGATATTGACATTGTTTATTTTAGAATGAGTCAACGTTTGACTACAAGATTTTCACAGGAGAATCCTTTCTTAGTTTACTTGATTCAAGAGTAGTATCAGCCCAAGTTGAGAACTACCTCCAATCATGTCATTTACCTTTAACACCTTATTAATTCTTTGGATGCTATAATGTGAAATATAGTCAAATCTCAGGGTCCCCCCCCCCCTTCCCCCGAGAATTTTCATTAATTAATTGGTTTTTAAAAAAACGAAAGACATTCAGAATCTGTTATTGGTGTGATATGACCTTTGGGCAGAAAGCTTTCAAATAAAAAAAATATCGCTAAACTTGTGCTTTAATTGTTAAGAATTTGACTTTATGTGTGCTGTCTTTCGTTTGCCTCACAGGTTTATCTAGGCCTCACCAACAGAATGAGAAACATCTAGGGTGATTTTTTTTTTTTTTGGGGGGGGGGGGTGGGGGGTGGAGGTCCAGTACCACTGAAACATGTTATGATTGTTGTCTTTTGTTTTGTCTCGCAGGTTTATCTTGGCCTCACCAACACGGGCCAGCTAATAGCCGTGAAGACGGTGGAGCTGAGTGAGAGAGACAAGGAGAAGGCTAAACAGCAGTATGCCAAACTCCAGGAAGAGGTAGAACTCCTGAAGACACTCAGACACAAGAATATTGTTGGGTAAGTTACCATGGCAACTTGTTGAAGGAGAATTTTCTTCAGACATAAATTTGGATTTGGTGAATGCAGAAAATAATTCAGCAGTGAAAGGTTGAGCTAATCTAGATAATCCATTTAACCCGTTGGAGACGATTTGATATCACCATAACACGCATTTTCCATAGACCCCAACACGAGTTAACTCGTACTTAGTCTCCAACGGGTTAAAAGTTATGATTTTTCAAAGTTTGATTAAATCCCCATGCAGGACGCCCTCTTTTGGCAATTCTACAATAGCTGTGATGTCACATTAGAACAAGTGTTCCATTAAAACTGTACACAAATTTCCCAAATTTTATTTTTTTTATTATTATTATTACTTATTTGGCAAATAAAAAAATAAAATCCCTTTGTATTTATTACTCAAATGTGTGTTAGAAGTGAGATTAATTTTTCTTGCCTTTCTGAAGGAGCAAGGTCAACAATTTTCTTGCTGTCTGGCAAATGCGAAATGTTATGAAATCTCTGTATAGTACAAATTCAACACTTATTCTAATGTGACATCATAACTAGTGTAGAATGGCCAAAAGAGGGCGTCCCACATGGGGATTTATTCAAACTTTGAAAAATGATAATTCTTCAATGGAAAATTCAAATTAACTCAAACTTTCACTGTTGGTTTCCTCTACACTTCCTTCAATGATTGAATCTATGTTGATGTCTGAGGAAAATTCCCCTTTGAGTTAAGTTCAACCGTCCCGTTCCTGTAGTGGAACATGGGGTGGTGCCTATCTCCGTTTCTGTAACCCTAGGCCACACGTCTGCGCGAGAGGGTTGGACTACAGTGGGGGGTTAGTCCTATGGGAGTCCCATGCTTTTAACTCCCTACACTATCTAGATATCCGAGCGCCAGGCTAGAGGCAGTAGGTACCATTTTTATAATGGTTTTTAGCTCATCCGGCCCAAAGGGCCC
>JZLH01S0038877.1:10862-25057 GCA_001188425.1 Eucidaris tribuloides
AACAAATATATTTGATTCCTTTATGGCTTGCCATACTCCAACGAGTTAAAAACTGTTGGTAACAGAATTAAATTCTATTATTAAGAATTTGAACAAGAATACACATGAGCACTTTGTGCAAGGAAGCCAATTTCAACCGACGATCTCTACTGGATCTGCAAAATACAATTTCAATTTTGAAACTAGAAAGTTTAATGGTGGCATTCACACAAGTACATGTTTTATCATAGTTTTAGTTCAATTTCAATGTTCAGCAAACAACAACAAAAAATAAAAGATACATGTCTACTCTTTATAAAGTATTTTACATTATGTAATAGTATTAATTGAAATGACAATAATTTGCTTTATCATTTTTTTAATATAAATCACCTTCTGGACACAGGAAAGGTGAATGTGTCAAACAAATTTTTGACAAATGCATGAAAAAACTACATGTACAGGATAAAAAGTGTGTATTTATTTGTACGGGCCGGCCTAAATTGGAGGCCCGAGGCCCGCAGTTTTGTGCATTTACACCAAATATTAGGCCAGCGTAAAGGCCCCCTTCCCAAAACTCACCGCATTGTGTCTCCCTATCATTGATGTAAAAGAAATCAGGATTTTTTTTTTTTTTCGGGCGCGACACCAATATACACGTTGCACGCATAACATCCCCACATAAGTCTCTCGTAAGAGAGTCGATTAAAAAAATGTTGGAATGAGACTCTGAAGTAAACAGCATTTTTTTTTTCAGATCGTGTAATATTGATGTTGGTATACATCATAATGTAGAGCGTACAACTGTATAAAGAAAAAGGGATACCTACAACGGGTGTAATAGTTCATGTATTTTGTTGTCTTTTTTTCAAATTTACGATGATTGGTTTGATTGGTTTGATTCACGGTTTACCTGCACGCTACATACACCGGAAGTACGGTCCAGGCATTGTTTGGGCATTATGTATTACGTAACAGCACCGCATCGCGTGGTAAATTGGGGGCCAGAGGCCTCCTTTCCATTTACACCAAATATAGGCCGGCCCGAGACTACCTCCAGAGGTGGTCCCAAATTGGGGAGGGCCTCGGGCCTCCTTTGCATTTACACCAAGCTTTAGGCCGGCCTCGGGCCGGCCCGAGGCCGGCCTAAAAGCTTGGTGTAAATCGGGTCTTAGATGCAGATTACAATTTGGCACTTCAACACTACATGATGCAACTGTACTCTGCATAGTTGCACTTTTGCTATACTGTACCATGAATCCACAGAGCTTTGGATTTCAGAGAGTAGGCCTACAGTGTACTGTATAGCATTTATTTTTCATATAACCTTTTTGTTTAATTAGACTGAGTACATGTATGGGAAACAGGACTCAACCCTAATTTCTAAATGGTTACAACAATAACACGCTCCACTAAATCTATCCAGGTTTACAAATTATTATTTTTTTAGTAGAAGATTAGAGTAATAGCCTAATTTATTAGCCTAACAGTAGGTTTACTAAATGAGGTGATAAATACAGTGTCATCTAGCAGGCACTACCGTAATCACTTAACAGCCATGTTGATCAAGCCCATCAAACTGTTTTGACATTCAAGCTGTCACCAAAGGTTTGGTACAGTACTGTCATTTATTGTTATGGTGAAATCACTAATTTTTTTCCTTGATTACCTTTTTTCAATAGAGCTAAGTTATGAATGAGCAATGGGCTGGAATTGCATGCTCCAAAATATCCACTTTCTAAAAATTGACTGCAAATGTGTGTGGGGACAAAGGGGGGGGGGGTGGTAGTGGCCACTGACCAGCATTTTACAATGCACTTGTATAAAATGTTAAAGATTTGTGAAATTATGTACAAATTCAAAATTCCATAATTTTCATTATACTTTTAGTTTTTACAAAAAAAAATAATAATTCACCACTCATTCCAATTAATTTCATTGCACTTGTCTACAGTAAGTTGGAAAGTTGAAATTCATCTGAACTTATCTTTTAAAATGGCAACTTTATTGTATATCAAATATTCATTTGAGCTTTTTGAGAATTGGTGTGGTAATCGAGGCCGGCAACAAGGCCAATTTTGGTAGCCTTGGCCTTGGCCTCAATCCGGGTCTCCTGTAAAAATCATATCGAGACGTAGTTATAAAGCGGTTGCATATAAGCTGTTTGTCCAATAAAGGCGATAAACTCAGTTTATTGATCGAAAAACTAAGTTTATCACTGGAAAAACTCAGTTTATTGCAAAAAACTGTTTATTGCTGTAAACTTAGATTTTCATTTGAAAAACAGAGTTTCTAGCTGAAAAATTCTGTTTATCACCGTAAAACTCTATTTATCAACGAAAAACTGTTTATCGAACAATAAACTCTGTTGTTCAAGCAAAAAACTCTATAAAAATTTATCAATGAAAAACTCTGTTTATTGAGCAATAAACTCTGTTTTTCAAGTGAAAAATTCAGTTTATCAAGAAAAACTCGGCCATGTTTATTGGCCATGTTGTCGGCGATAAACTTAGTTTTTGAGTGATAAACTGAGTTATCAAGAAACTCTGTTTATCAAATCAAAAAACTGTTTATCGAGTGATAAACTTTTTTTCAAGTGAAAACTCTGTTTTTCAAGTGAAAACTCTGTTTATCAATGATACACTTACTTTTCGGGTGATAAACACTTTTTCGTGATAAACTGAGTTTTTCGAGTGATAAACTTAGTTCATCTGCAAAAAACTGAGTTTAATGAGTTTCAATCGATAAACTGAGTTTATCAACGATAAACCGAGTTTATCGCCTTTATGGGACAACGGCTTGCAATAGCCGCAGCCCCAGAACGTCAATGCCTACAGAAACAAAACTGTCAAACCAGTTTGGACTTGTATAAAAGGGAGATACTAACTGTGTTTGGCCCTGGAACTTTTCATTTATTTTTAAGTCAAACTTTGCTCCCTAATATTTTAATGGTGCCTGTTTATGACAACATCATGTGGGAACTCATGCCCTCAGGCTATGCCCCCATATTACTTACAATATCATTAACATTGCTGTAACACCCATGTACAAATACACATATTTGATCAGACAGACTACTTGAGCTGAAGTACTTGGATAATTAAAGGCCGGGCAGGTTCAGTAAGGAAGCAAAATATAAAATAATGCAAAACAAACAAACTACACTTCAAACTCATCAATTCTTGCAAATTATCATACACCTACATGTAAATATAACACACTTCCCATTATCATTTTTCATTTGAATAGTTTATTTATTTAAATTTTGGGAGGATGGTAGTTACACAATGGGTGGGGTCTAGATCACTATTTTGTTTCTTGTCTCTGTGTGTGTGTGTCTGTCTGTCTATGGGTGAGTGTGTTTGTGTGTGACCATGTTTGCCTCAGTGTGTTGTGTGTTTACGAGTCTGTATTGCACATTTCCTGATACTTACACACAACTTTGATTGGTACTTGTAAAAGATCATCAGCGCTGCGCCGAGAAATTATTTACGAAACCTATAAAATTTGATTTTCTGCAACACGGGGCTACCTGAATTGAGACCAATTTATCATTAAATGGTGGGTCAATTTCAATTTAGTCTACAACCTGCGTCCCATTACTCCCCTGTCCACCCACCTTCTCTAGCAACCCCACCAAGCGTAAATCGGTCTAATCGACGCCATCTTGTTTGAATTGTCTCCATGGCGTCAGCACAGCTCAATCGCGACACCCACCACTCCTACTACCTGTGGAGAGTCGTCCAATACGTCTGACCTTCACTCGCAGTAATTGTTCCACATACCCATGGATTAGACAGCACCTCCCAATTTACCAGGGGAAAAAATGAAAATCAAGATTGAAAAAAAAAATGGAAAATAGAAAAAAGAAATATCTCAGCATATTTGGCACGGAATGTGATGACTTACAAGTACTTTAGATTAGCAGTCGCCAACTGACAGCTTTTATTTCCGCACCAATTTATTCACAGTCGGTCTACAAGACTTCCCCTCCATTTCAGATGGAGGGAAAAGTCAGATGTCATTGACATTAAAAATAAAATTGATTTTCATGGCTTAGTGCACTGCTACAGGTAGTTATCCCGCATCATGACATCAAGCAATGCTTATTTGATTTGGGTTTTGATGAGCAAAATGAACAAATAGTTTTGAGAGAGAGCAGGGCCTGCATTGCGTAGGAGTCAAGTATTTACAAAACAGGTCTTGATTCTGTTGCAGTATGGAAAGAGCATCATTGACATAAGATGTGTTATCGCATGTAGTTCAGTCTGGTTTATCTATTCCTGCCGGAAATTTATCAATGTAATTGGATGTAAAGTGTGCTTCTGACCAAATTTTATCGTATTATCTTCCATTTCTGGTATCCACAGCACCACAGAATACAAAGCAGACATCCTTACAGGAATGGAATAAAGAAAATAAAAACTTTCAACTTTCCTAAATATTCCCATTTCCCATACTCAAATTTATTTGAATGCTGTTGTACTGTTGTTCTGCATGTGTAGTCTCAATTTGGGAACAATAACTTCAAAGAAAACACACACCATAATTTTCTTATTTAGTAACTCACACACACAACATAAATAGCAAATTGAGATTTAATTTACATGTACATGTTGGGGATGTATGCTGAAATCATACAAATTGTGGCTTTAAAACAATATCAACATTATTTCTGTTATCTAAAAGCTGTTCAAAGGCTGGTGAAAGTCAACAAAAAGTTGGGTAAATTAACATTTTGACATGGATTTTCTGTTAACAACAATACCAACAATAAAATTTCAAAAAAACAAAAAACAAAACTGTGATATAATTCATCAGGACAAAAATATTGGTAGTAATATTATGACAAGGAAAAATAATCATTTTCCGAGCAACTGCTCTTGAGATGATAAGTGGCAACTTTCCAAAGCAGAAAATGTATCTTTCTGGAACAATTCCACAACATTATCTGACAACATGTCATAAACTTATAATGTGATTGAGCTACAGTGCTAAAGGTACACGTATGGTAATTAAAATTTTTATCTACAGTAGACAGTAGTACACAGCTAAAAGAGTGTAGGCGGATAATTTCCCACGCCCAACTTCTATAATTATGGTTCACTCTGTCTACAAATAATTCAGTCAGTCCTAATACACAATGAACTTCAATATATTTCCATAATTTACCCACAAAAAATCCTAGGTGACATCATGACACTTTGATGAGATTTAACTTATGAATCTCTAACTTAGCTGTATTTCTTGATGAGCTGTCAAGTCATAGATTAATGACACAAATATTATGCACAACAGGGCGCACGTCACAAATTCAGCCGGCGCAATGCCTACCGGGAAGGCTGTACAATGATGAGGTCATTGCCTGGATGTACTAAAAAAATCTTAAAAAATAAGCAGAGTGAAAAATTACCCCATTTTGTGGTCTGATATATTAAGGGAGGACTATAGCTTCTACAGGTGTGCACAAGTTGGATAAATCAGGGTTGTTGCTATTTTTCAAGAATTTTTTAGTGCAATCTTACAAGTTGGCTATTTTTAGCATTTAGCCGAGATTCTGCATGGTTAGTCTTGAACCGAGGCGCTTAACTTTTTTTAGAGCTGGAAAACATCACAAATCATATTTTTTATTTGAAAGCAGATATAATTTCCCTGCACCTGCTTCGATTTAAGAAAATTCTACGTTTCGATTAAATTTTGAGAGTTCTTTGAAGTTGCCGCATTTAACATAGGTTTCTATGGGCCCCTGGAAAGGTGCTGTGTACCCACTGATCTCCCCACTAAGTGGGGAGATCAGTGTGTGTACCCAGCACCTCACATTCTCTTGTCGCTAACGTATGCGGCGCTACACAGAATCGGATATACTTCAACGACGCGCCTCCAAAACCAGCAACAACAAAAATGAATAAAAAACTTATGACGAGAGATAGCTCCAATAGTCAATTATGACTGATCGCCAAACAAAACCAACAACAACAACTACTACTACTACTACTCGTCTGTGCAACTGGCGTGTATTTCATTTGCACGCCGCATAAGGTTTTATCAATCGAATTGATCCAATAAAACTGTAAGTGCTCTTTTATCCTCCCCTTACCAATCATGAGACATTGAAATATCATATAAAAAAAACGCTTGTTTTGAAAATGCTAGCAATAAAAATCATTACATTAAAGCTTTTAGTACTGCTATTACTATCCTCTAATACTACCAACTCTCCTCTTCCCGCTACTACCACTGATGAAAATGATGATAATCTGTGTGATAGTTGTAAATAGTAATCACCGGTATAATGTATACATCGATAAATTTATCACTTAATTAAGTTAGCTACTTATTTTCATATTCATTTATTTATTAATGTTTCTACATATTTAAGTAATTCATTTTTTTTATTAATTAATCATTTATTCATTGGTAAAATAATTGATCTATTTTTTAAACACTATTTTTACGGTAAATAATGATAATAACACTACACTACGACGACGACGACTACTACTACTACTACTACTACTCTACTACTACTACCACTACTACTACTACTACTACTACTACTACTACTACTACTACTACTACTCTACTACTACTACCACTACTACTACTACTACTACTACTACTACTACTACTACTACTACTACTTCTACTACACTGATGGTTTGTACCTCGGGTCCGAGGATTAAAGGGAATATACTTTTCAGTTGCATGATTTAAAATGGTTAAACAGGCCAATCCTCGAGCAACAGACTCTAGCGCAATTTTGGCAGTGAAACCCTTGGATAGGGGGATTTTGCGCAGCTGGGGCCTTTCTCTACATGCGCTTCTCTTCCAAAGCTTCTCTTTGCTCTTCCTCAAAGCTCTTAGCTACTTACCACTACTACTACTCTTACTACTACTACTACTACTACCACTACTACTACTACTACTACTACTACTACTACTACTACTACTACTACTACTACTACTACTATTACTACTACTACTACCTACTACTACTACTATTACTTCTACTACTACTACTACTACTGCTACTACTACTACCACTACTACTACTACTACTACTACCACTACTACTGCTACTACTACTACTACTACTACTACTACTACTACTACTACTACTAATAATAATAATAATAATAACAACCACAATTATAACCTATACATCTACAGAGTTATCAATTTATTAATTATCTTTTAATTCCTTTGTTTATTTATGGTTCTACATATTTAATCAATTTAACGGTTCAATTATTTATTTATTTATTTATTTATTTATTTATTCATTTATTCATTTATTTATTTATTCATTCATTCATTAGTTAAATAATCTGTCTTATTTCTTTACTGCCTCTACTATCACTGCTTCTAAAATGTTTACAACAACTACCAGCAATAAAACTAACAAAAATTATAATAAACTCAAACACACTTTATCAAGTAGCTCCACTGTCGTGTTTGAATGAAATTGTAAATGTCATTGATTTTTATTCTTTGTAAAAATTTGTTATTATATTACTTTTATCTATTCTTTTATTCATTTACTTTTTTATATCTTTTCACATTTTTTTTTATTTATGTTTTCATTCATTTATTCATTCATTCATTCATTCATTCATTCAAAGATTGACTGATTACTTTGTTATTTATTTATTTAGTTAGTTATTTGTTTCTTTCTTTCTTTCTTCATTTATGTATTCGTTTATTCATTTGATACAAACATTCATTGATCAATTTATTTGGCGTTGTGGGCGTTTGAAGCAGTTTTCTTCTTCAAAGTGTGCTCTCGCGGGTAGCAAAACTCCAACGTTTAGTTTGATTTGGTTTACAACTGCACCGCAAGTAAGTTCTCTTGCATTTGACGTAGATGGCGCTAAACATGGTCAGACGACTTCCATTCATTTGCACGCGAAGCACCTCACATTCTTGTGACACAACCTGAAAGAAAACAGTTCCGACCCACATTCTCTAGTCTGCTACAAAACTGTGTTGCTGCTAGCAGGGCAGGACTAAACAACGCTTAAACGGTAATTCAGAATCACGCACATAACCGTCTCGATGCAACTACGTGTATTTCATTGCCGACGTCATCAGGGTTTAACAAACGATTGATCCAATAAAGACTGTCTCACAGACGGATTCTTCCACTAGTAATACCTTTTACTACTTATGTACCGGCTAAAACTTAATCCCTCTACGCAATACCACGAACCGCGCTCATACTCCTCCCGCGTCTCTCTTATGATAAATCCGTACTGACCAAATCACTGGTTCACTTCACTCTCAACCACTCCTTCAGACGGTGGTATTGCCGTGTTTAATCCGTTTAACTCCTTTTCATGTAGAAACACACTCCCTCCAGCCGACACGTCGTGATCTGTGTCTGAGCTCAAACTCATCGGCGTTCACCCTCCTCCGGTGCAATTGAACTAAATACGCTGCTGCTGACCTGCTCAGTTTCTCGGCACCTATCTCTCATATACCACAATTCAATTGCGACGGTCTCGATATTCTCCCCGCTCCTCGATTCTTCGAGTTTGACGCGGTATTCTGCAACTACTTAATCGGATTATTCGCCTCTCTGTAGAAACAAGTTGGTTTCACCTCTGGCCTGATACCCCTCCTCCCTCCTCCCTCTTCTCGTTGTTCCCATTCCGGAAAAGACAAACCGCTGGTTCTTCTTTACTATTGTTTCTGTAGAAACACTCCTTCCTCCCCTCCTCTCCGGCGCGAACACGTCTCACACACCTGCAGAGGAGTTACCCTGCTCTAGGGAAGTTGTCCTCCTCTCCTCCGATGGCACCCTGTCTACCTGCGGCGGACGATGCTCCGACCTCGGGATCTGCTCCACTCGGTGCGAGTCTCTGTTGTCACTGGGGATGTTGTCCTCTGGGGGAAGTTGTCCCCTCACTCTGGGGCTCGTCTTCCTTCACTCTGGGCTGGACGTTGTCCCACACTGCGGGCGTTGTGTCTGGGGCGTTAGCTCTTTCCCTATTGGGTGGAGCTGTTCCACTGGGTGCTCGGGGGACTTTGTTCACCTCTGGGGGAGATGCTCTCCGACTGGGGGGCTACGCCTGTCCGACTGGGGCTCCGGAGCTTTTCGCTCTCCACTCCTCACTGGCGGAGGTGCTCCCTACCTGGCGGGAGTTGTCTCTCCTCTCTGGGGCGAATGTCTGGTCCCCTGGGGACGTTGCTCGAGCTGGCGTGAGTTGCTCCACGTCTGGGGGACCTGTATGTTATCTGTTGGGGAAGCTTGTTTCCCACTGGGGGAGTTGTTTGCCTGCACCTCGGCGAGCTTGTGCCACCCTTGGGGATCTGTGCACTGGGGAGTTGTCCACATCGGGTCGGCAGTTGTGCACCCTTCGGGGAGATGTTGCCCACTCCTGTGGGGCGCGTAGTTGTGCACCTGGGGGAGTTGTCCCTCTTGGGAGTTCGTACTGGGAGGTTGTCCACTGGGGGAGTTGTTATCCGTGCTGAGGGGACTTTGTCGAGTGGGAGAGTTGTTATCAGCACTGATCATGATAATCAAATTATAGTGGAGGGTGGTGTGGTATCACGTCTGTAATAGAATGGGGTGAGGTGATATTGCATTCTGAGATTGGGAGGAGATGTTGATCTCTAACCTTAATTAATTTAGGGAACTTGTTATCTGTGGATTTGTGGCATATAGTCATTGTCCACTATTTGGGTAGAGATTCTATAAATGTTCTCCCTTACACTATGAGGTAGAGAGATGTCCTAATTATTCCATTGGGGAGGTTTTGATCTACATTCAAACATTGGGGGACGTTGTCCATCTATTGGTGCGATGTTTATTCCGGCTAAATATAGATGGAGTATGATGTCCAACCTAGTGGTTTGGAGTTTAATAACCAACTTCGCTCTTTAATTACTGGGGGGAGGGGTGTCCTACTGGGGGAGTTGTCCTCTGAGCGGGAGTTGTCCTCTGGGGGAGGATTTAGTCCCTTTGGGGGGGTTACTCCTTCTGGCACAATAGAGATCGTTACTCTTAAACCAAAATTTAGTTTTGGGGGATTTTTTGTTGTTATATTGAGAGTTGGTCCACAGCTTAAATTGGCGGCGAGTTGTCCACTGGGCTGGAAGATATTGATGCTTTCTGGCAGGAAGATTGTCTCAACAAACCATATAAGCGAGGGAGAGTATGTTCCATGAACAATCTATGGCGGGGGAGGTTTTTTTTTCTACGTTATGATGGTGAGAATAGGGAGTGGAAAATAAATGTCCTCGGGGTGGCGGGCATGAGATTACGGGGGAGATGTTCATGGGGGGGAGAGTTGTCCACTGGGGAAATGGTTATATGTCCACAGGGGAGTTCCCTTGTCCCAGTTTGCGACTATATTTTTACAATATAGCATTCAAAGGGTTAATAAGTGTTAAGTTACGAGTATACCCTCAATCGAAAGAACAGAGTCTGCTCTATTTGATGAAGTATAAGTCGGATAATCTTAACACCTTATTAACCCTTTAATTTAAATTTAAAAAAACAAAGAAAGAAAGATTTTCAGAATCTGTTATTGGTGTGATATGACCTTTGGGCATAAAGCTTTCAAATAAAAAAAATCCCCCAAACTAAACTTGGGCTTTAATGGTTAAACTACGGTAAATAATAACAATATTACTACTACTACTACAACTACTACTTCTACTACTACTACTACTACTACTACTACTACTACTACTACTACTACTACTACTACTACTACTACTACTACTACTATTAATAATAATAATAATAACAACAACAATTATAACCTATACATCTACAGATTTATCTATTTATTCTTTTGTTTATTTGTTAATTTATGGTTCAACTTAATCAGTATTTTTAGTTCAAGTACTTATTCATTGATTAGTTAAACGATTTGTCTACTTTCTTTACTACTTATTTTCTTTAAATCTTGTTTACCTTATTGCACCCTTGATACTCGCAATTATTCAGTAGATGTTGCTTATATTAAACATTCTGGCCATTTGTTAGCTTTTCTAGTACAAACGTAACAGAGAAAAGTAATTATTACGATTGTTGAATATAATTGTACAAATGTGCAAACTTGCAACATTTGCGTGCAAAGAGTTAATTAAGTTAGCTACTTATTTCTTTGTATTTATTTTTTTTTAATTAATGATTCTACTTTTTTAAAGCAATTGAATTTTTTTATTGATTAATTATTTATTCATTAATATTTTATCTATTTTTTTAAACTGCTGTTATTATTGCTACGATTATTACAACTACTATTAATGATTAAACTACGGTAAATAATAATAATAATAATAATCATAATAATAATAATAATAATAATAATAATAATAATAATAATTATAATAATAATAATAATAATAATAATAATAATAATAATAATAATAATAATAATATAAGCTACACGTCTACAAATTTATCAATTTATTAACTATCTATTTATTCTTTTGTTTATTTGTTTATTTATGGTTCAACTTAATCAGTATTCATAGTTCAAGTACTTATTCATTCATTGGTTAAACGATTTGTCTACTTTCTTTACTATTTCTGTTTAACTGTTTCTACTATTTTTACAACTACTACAAGTGATAATACTGATAAAAGATAATAAAATCAAGTACACTCCATGTAATACCTGAAATGTCGTGTTTCGCTGAAATTATAAAGGTGATTGATTAATTTTTTATTTCATTCGTTATTATCATTATTATAGCAATGAATTAATAAAATACAAATAACATTAACTATATAAACGTCATCTACACTAAATGACCTTAATCAAAAAATATGAAACAAAAAAATAATAAATTAAATAACAGTTTCCGTTGTTTACTTATGGTTCTACTTATTTAATCAATTTAATGGTTCAATTATTTATCTATCTATTTATTCATTAGTTAAATAATTTGTCTATTTTAATTACTGCCGCTACTATAACTGCTTCTACTATTTTTACAACAACTACCAGCAATAACTCTAATAAAAATTATAATAAACTCAAAATAGCTCCACTGTCGTGAATGAATGAAATTGTAAAAGTCGTTGATTTATGTTCTTTTTAAAATTTGTTATATCACTTTTATCTGTTCTTTTATTCATTTACATATTTATATCTTTTCATATTTATTCACTTATATTCATTCATTCGTTCGTTCATTTATTTATTTATTAATTCATAAATTCATTCATTCATTCATTGAAAGATTGACTGATTACTTTATTATTTATTCAGTTATTTATTCAGATATTTATTTAGTTATTTGTTTCTTTCTTTATTCATTCATTTATTTATTCGTTTATTCATTTCATAGACGCATTCATTGATTAATTTATTTGGTGTTTTGGGCGTTTGAAGCAGTTTTCTTCTTCAAAGTGTGCCCTCGCAGTTAGCGAAACTCCAACGTTTAGTTTGATTTGGTGTACAACTCACGGAATTTAGTTCCGTGGTACAGCACGCGAAGCACCTCACATTGTCTTGTCTCTAACGTGTGCGGCGCTACACATAATCGGACAGACCAGGTTTATAGAGGTGTGTGCAACTAACATGCATTTCATTTGCACGACGTCATGAGGTTTTAGCAAACATAACAAACTCTGATCAAATGAACTGTTCAACGTTATTCTTTTTCTTCCCGCTTTACAGTCTCGAGTACTATGAATAGCATATTAAATTATTTTTTGAAAATGCTAGAAATAAAAGTGTTGGTAGGAGTAGTAGTAACTATAATCTATACATTGATAAATGTATGTATTTATCACTTAACTTGGCTAGTTATTTGTTATATTCATTTATTTAATCAATTTATAATTATTTATTTATACGTTAAATAATTCGTTTATTTTTTAACACTACTTTTATTACTGCTTCTACCATTATAACAACTTATATCAATAATTACACTACATCATAATACTGATAATGATAATAATAATGATGATAATAATAATAATAATAATAATAATAATAATAATAATAATAATAATAATAATAATAACCCACACATACAAAAAATTGTTAACTATCGATTCTTTTATATATTTACGGCGTTACCTGCATAATTAATCTATTAGTAATTAGTTATTCATTCAGTAGTTAAATGTTTTGTCTGTTTTCTTTCCCACTGTTACTATAATTGCTTCAACTATTTACTACTACCAGTAAACACCGATAAAAGATAATAATAAAATCATATTAATTCCATCAAATAGCTGTGCTGTCGTCTTTGAATAAAACTGTAAAAGACATAAATTTATTTTCTTTGTTCAATTTGTTGTTAAATTGTTATCTATTCTTTTATTGATTGATTGATTGATTTGTTTATTTATTTTTATATTTATTAATTTATTCATTCATTCATTCATCCATTCATTTATTTATCTCCTTATTTTCTTCGTTTTTAATTCGTACTTGACGAATTAAAAACGTATTCGGGGTTATGTATTAATCGTAACAAATCAGAAAGCATAGCTCTTGGGTATCACAAAGCTCATCCTCCTGACGTCACTTTTACTGGCTTGAATTACTCCAAGGGCCCTTTTCATTTATTAGGTGTACATTTTTCAACCGATTCAAATGACCTTTTTAATTTTTTTTTTTTTACCGAAGTTAGAAACTTTGAAATAATTTTGAAAGTGTGGTCTCTAAGGGATTTGACTCCATTGGGTAAAATAGCCATTGTAAAATCGATTGGACTTTCGCAATTGATATATTTGTTTTCCGTATTACCCAAACCCCCAGATTGGTTTATACATGAGGTTGAATCTTTACTCTACTCTTTTGTATGGAATATCAAACCTGATAAGGTTAATCGCAAGACGATTATTGGTGATTACAGGAAAGGAGGGACCATCTATGATCACAGGTTTAAACATTGCATGGATTAAAAGATGGTTAAAATCGGAAAATAAAGGTAACTGGAAGTGTTTCTTTAAACTAAATATGCATCTTCTTGACGGAGATTTATTTTGGTTATGTAACTTGAGTAATGAAGATAAAATACAGCAAATCAAAAATATATTTATAAGAGAAGTATTTGAGTCCAGGCGCGGTTCTAGAGCAAAAATTTTAGGGGGACTACAGGGGGGCTTGACGGAAAGATGCGAGGGAGCGAAGCGACCGAGCGGGGGGAGGGTGTGGGAGGGGGGATACCCCCCGTCCCACGGTAGGAACTTTTTGAAAATACACATAGAAAAGACGTGATTCTAGGCATGGTAAATT
>JZLH01S0038881.1:9312-22454 GCA_001188425.1 Eucidaris tribuloides
AGAGAGGATAATTCCAGGTCCAACAATTTCCCGTCACGTCACCGCCGAAAAGTGTCTATGCACGACTATCATTTTGGCCGTCAGCTTTGGCTAAAGAAAAATCACATTTATTTCATATTTTCGATAGTTACTTGACATTTCAAACACCCCCTTGGCCCTTTTGACCAAAAAATGCATGAATTTTACCGAATGACTCCCCCCCCCCTCTTTTTAGGCTTCCTTCATAATTTTGTGTAGGCACACGAAATTTGTGGGGGCAATTCCCCCCCCCCCGGGCCCCCGTAGTTTCGCCCCTGCTTTGGACAGTACAAATAGCGTGCATACCGACAGGTGTGGAATCTTACCGTTAACACACTACAGCACTAATAGAGCCGACTTAAAATTACAACCTTGACACTGAATCTAGCACAGTACATGTACATGCAGACATACTGTAGAGGGTTTCCCCTACGAGCCCAAGTAGGGGTTTTCCCCCACGAGCCTGAGACTTCTGAAGAGCCAATGAGAACGCGGTAACGGCTGCGATTTTTATCTACAGCCAAGGCGAGTGATAGGAACACTGTCTTCCCAGTTACGAATATGTACGTAATCAGCAAGGCGACGGTCGCGCCCGCTACGGGCTTATTTCACCATGCCTCTTCCGGGCTACGCTAAATAAATGCGTCAGTTTTGGTGCCGTTTCTATAATAGATTCTATAATAGATAATAGATGCGAAGCTGGAGCCTGTTGTCCAAATTTGCTGCGATAGGAGAGCGGCTCGGCACATGGAACTTCAAAACCAAGTACCATCCATTGTTAAGCTTAACTCATGCATACGTTTGCATAAAATAATTACAAGAGTTTCCACTTCTTCTATTTACAGCTCCCTGCATCAGTTATTGAACTATTGCTGCTCGTTATACACTGCCTTTACCCTACCACACACACTTATTGCGGAGTAATAACGTAAAATTGGCACATATTTGGTATGCACATAGATGTTGGCTCTGTATTAATTTGCAAGGAAATACTACTCAACTTTACTGCTCAGGAATCGTTTTCATGAACGTAAATTGCAATTTGTTGGAAATGCAGCGCACACAGAAATAACTATTAACATTTGTAAATATCACCTGATTATGCTTCGATCTTTTCCACCCATTAAACTGCGAATCTTTCGTTTATTTTGTTTTCTTCTTCTTTTCTTCAATTGTTTTTCCTCCTCTTCTTTCGCTTTCTGTAACATCAGCTCCAATTTTCGTGCTAGTTTGTCACTTTTCTCTACTTGTCCGGCATCCTTTCTCCCAATGGGTTTAACATCTGGCATTAGTTCGAGCACTTTCTGCATCAGTTGCCGTTTCTCAACAGTGTATGTTTGATTTCCACGTCTTAATTCAATAATTCGTTTCTCTGCGAGTGCTATTCGACTTGCCTCGCGTTCCAATTCTACGTAGTCCCGCACGCTGCTTATCGTGTTGTTTGTTTCCTTCAAAAGTTGACGATATTTCCTAAGGAATGGGGAATCTAGCGGCTCATTCGATGATAACTGGTTGACTTGCCAAGTCGGATGTCTGCCAAAAAAGAAAAAACAACAAATATTCGTATACAATACCGTCTGGTCGTGGCAATAGCGATCTAAGGGCAAATAAGATATGAAATTACGTAAATAAAATTATGAGTGTTATGTTTAATGATAGGCCCTATAGGCCTACTGTGTTTATTATGATCTTTTACCTGTCTGGAAATTTTCCTCCCTTACATACAATGATTGGTTAAGTGATTGATTTAAGTGATTAAGTGATCGATTGACTGATTGATTAATTACTTGATTGGAGTTTCGATTGATTGATTGTACGCTTATTTTTCATTGGAAAAAAATATTGATGAAGGGATGGATTATTTAATAGAATGATTGATTGATTGAATAATGGACTGGTTAATCGATAGGGGCGTTGGTCCATTTTTTAGATGGGGGAGGCAAAGTAAAGAAAATGTTACAAATTTTCAGCACGATCTGCACGCAAAATTGTATATAAAACTTTGCTAACGAAGAGCGCCGAAAATTTGAAAATCGTGTTTGTAGTAGTAGCGACTGCCCCCGCCCCCAAGGATTGACGACCCTATTTAAACTTAATCACCATGGATTTTCTTCTTCGATATTTGTGTTGCTTTCTGACCATTCTTGTGGGCACGATATCTCAAGAACGACATCGTCAATAACTTTGTCTCATACCAAGATCTCGACGTTGACTCATTTTGAACATAGTTACTAATGCGTGACGTAAGAGTCAAAGGTAAATGACATGATTGGGGGTAGTCCTCAACTTGGGCTGAAACTACTCTAGAATCAATTAAACTATGCAAGGATTCTCCAGTGAAAATCTTGTAGTCAAACGTTGACTCATTCCAAAACAACTTATGTCAATATCCCTTGTGGTATTGTGTGGTTCCCTATGGATCTTATTTTTATCTGGCCCAGATAAAATTAAAATACATGTACTAGTATGTTTATGCTTGATTCTCCTTAAGTTAACAAATCAGAGACAAATTCTTCCAGCTGGGAGATCCATTCCAGCTAGTGTACAGTTGGTATATATTTCAACTGATTTGGTTCTTGAGGCATTTTCAAGTGTTCCCAATCATGTCATTAACCTTCAACCTATATTGTAAATATCTCACGACTGAAGCCGAACAAAACAATCAAATTTGGTCGAGGTCAAGTTTGAGTCATAGGTCAATTGCTGGACGTGCGCACGTTCGTCTTGGCGGGCGAATACCACTGAACTGTAGAGTTCAGTGGCGAATACGGGCGTGTCAGTTTTAAAATGCTCCAAATGACTTTTTGTTAACAGCACTATACATTTCAGGTCATTTGGAGAATTTTAGTGGCATTTTTCGCGCGCATCCCTTTCCCGACCAAATACCGTCGTGTGTTTTTTCCATTGGTTTTGGATGCCTTACTGCATTCCCAAATCCCAATCATTTGAAACCTTTTCGCGACGACCTGGACCCAAAAATGAGGCATATGCTAGCGAAAAACGTAAATGCATGAGCGCATAGTGTATGACGAAAATTTGTGAATTGCTCACAACTCTCCAGAATTAACGATGCCCCTACTTTTTATTACTTATTCTGATAGCCTATGATGTGTAGATGATTTTATGCATCACTTTCCATGCCAAATTTCTATGACGTCATAAAGAAAAATCGTTTTTACGTCATATCCCATTACTGGAGTCGAGTAAGATAACCAAACGTGGTACACAGTAACCTCAAGACAAAGTTCATCACTGGTGCCAGAAAATGAAAGTGGAAATTTGGTCAAAAGACCTTTTCGGAAATGACTTCCAAAAGTTCCTTAAATAACATTCCTGTATTTTGTATCACTAAAACAAAACCTATTTTGGCCCCCTGTTAAAAAAAATCCTGGCTACACTACTGCAAGCTATTGTCATTTGGTTATATCACTGGCCATCAGTGTTGTAACCAAGTCATTTTTTCTCAAGTCAAGTCAAGTCGCAAGTCATTCTGTCTCAAGTCAAGTCAAGTCACAAATCATTGCCCACAAGGCAAGTCAAGTCAAGTCAACAAGTCAACAACATCAAAAATTGTGCCCCCCAAATAAACTACTCCGCACAGTCTTTGCTGCAGATGAGAAAACATTTATTCAGATTGCCGTTGAATAAAAGAAAGGACATGTAGAGGGTGCATATGGACCAAGAATAAAGAGTTTGTAAAAATTTTATAACAAAAAAAATACCTCACTCATGCATACATGTACATTAATCCTTATTTTGAAAAAAATACAGGTACTTGCATTGCGATTTTAAAACGTAGCCACAAAGGCAAGGTTCACCCTGACATCAAGTTGGTTTTAATAAAAGCAGAACAATGAAACATATTAATGAAAGTTTGACGAAAATCCACCAAAGAATAACAGAGTTATGGAAGTTTAAACTTTTAAATTTGTGACGTCACATGCGAGCAGCTCCCCATATGTCATTTGATATAAATTTAATAAAAGTGCAGTTTTCTCAGAAGTTTGAAAATGATTTTACCTGTGCATTCAATATATCAGAAACATTATTTTATAAATGATTCTGTGAAAAAAAAAACCATTGAATTATCATGAACCATTCAAAAATGGCAATTTATGGAATTTATATTACATGATATATGGGGAGCTGCTCGCATGTGACGTCACAAATTTAACATTTTGAAACCCCATAACTCTGTTATTCTTTGGTGGATTTTCACCAAACTTTCATTAATATGTTTCTCTCATTGTTCTGCTTTTATTAAAACCAACTTGATGTCAGGGTGAACCTTGCCTTTAATGACGTACAAGTTACAAGAAATGCATAATATGAATAAAGTCCATATCGTTGGCCATTGATAAATCCCAGTTAATATTAAAGTTCTCAAGTCAAGTCAAGTCAAGTCAAGTCTCAAGTCATTCACCCACAAGTCAAGTCAAGTCTCAAGTCATTCGCTCACAAGTCAAGTCAAGTCACAAGTAATTTGCCCACAAGTCAAGTCAAGTCGCAAGTCAGAAAAATTGGCGACTCGAGTCTGACTCGAGTCCAAGTCACCGACTCGAGTCAACAACTCTGCTGGCCATCCTTTTACCTAAATTTGATTCGATGTTTGTAAGCCCATCTTTCAAATACGGCTTTCTCCGTGATAAAAAGATGGCCGCCGGTCAACCGGTTCTCGCTCACGTTGTAATAATCGCATTCCCTCATTCCCTCGGGTTCATAGTAGTGGTACGGGATTCTGTTCCATTCGTCTTTGCTGTCAAAAGAAAACAAAATGAAAGAAAAATCAGCCATTTTGGTTATGTATACTTCACCTGAAGATTGATTCCAGGATTTGCAAGTCCATCACTTCCCTTCATTATCAATACCAAACGGTAGTTTAGTACTTACAAATGGTGTGTTGAAAGTTTGAGATCCATACGTCACGAATTTGTAATTGTTTTATGAGAAAAACTAATAACAATATGCTACCAGAATATTGTTCTTTCCGCGATTTAAATTTTGTTCAAATTGCGGATCACGGTTCGCATGACCAGCGGAGCACACTGATTGGTTAAACGGCTAAACTCCACGCGACCTTCGGCTAACGGCTGATCGGATAATTTTGGAACTAACTGAACGGCCCGTGCACGTGAACGTCACTGTGTACATTTTGAAGTTTAAATATCCAGATTTTCACCAAAACTACGTATTCTACCCAAAGGTTCTATGACAGGCGTTCATTTATACTAATCTTCATATTGTGAACGATTTGAGTTGATTTAATTAATTTTGCCGTTTTCTGGCGTGCAAATTCCGTACTCTGTCTTGAAAAGGAATATAGCCTACTGATAATTCATCGATGTATACAAGCCCCGGGGGGGGGGGCACTCGACTTACAATGTGATACCTATGCGCCGCACCGAAGTCAAAAATCGGGGGCTCTGGATCGGGCTTGAGCGAAAAATGGGGGTCTCCGGAACTGGAGCTAAGGCTTCAGAAAACCTCAAAATGCTTTGCTCCGGAACTGCAAAGCGGCGAATTTCCGGCGCGCCGTGCTGCGAAACGGCAAATTTGGGGGTCTCGATCTGGAACTGAAAAAATCAAAAATTTCCTGTGCCTTCTGAATTTGTGATGCTCTGGAACGGAAATTTGGGCTGAAAATGAGGGTCTCACACCGCAGCACATACGTATCACACAATTATACTAAGTGCCCCCGGCCCCCCCCGGGATAACAAGCCATTCAAGCTTTGCCTCGCGCGCCTTTGAACGATGCACGTATTTTGTCAGTGTTTAGCTGCACTCTGATTAGATTTTGCCACATTAAAAGAGCTATAGGTACTCTCCAATGGGGGTGAGAAGGGGTGATTAATGTAATGTTCCTTTATTTTCGCAAGAAAGATATTGGAAGGTAAACAAGCACAACACTGTTAATCTTAAAATTCTTAAAATGAATAGATAATTCCGATTTCACAATAGGCGCATTGACTCGAGTGGACTTGGCTGATTTATTATCGAAAAAATTGTGGTGAATATTGAATTTTATAAACAAATTTGAAGCTTAGCCCTAATATGGCTTTGTATATAGGCCTACATATTTCAACCCATTTGATTTTTGAGGCTTCTTTTTTTTACTACTCTCAATCACTCACTGCCCATTTAGAGTGCTAAGGGAAATGACAGGTCTTGTGAGCAGTCCAAAAAGTATCCAACCAAAATGAATTGAAAATAATACATACACACAGTCTCACCAGAGCGTGTATCCCGCCTGCCAAAAATGGTCTTCAATTTGTTTAGTTGAACGTAAAGGAGCATGTTTATAGCATTGTTGAATTAAAGGCAAGGTCAACCCTGACGTCAATTTGGTTTTAATGAAAGCAGAACAATGAGAGAAACATATTAATGAAAGTCTGACGAAAATCGACCAAAGAATAACAGAGTTATGAACTTTCAAAGTTTTAATTTTGTAACGTCACATACGAGCAGCTCCCCATATGTCATGTAATATTAATTCAATAAATTGCCAATTTTTATCAAATTGAATGGGGGGTTTTCACAGAAGCATGTATGAAATAATGTTTCTAATTATATATTGAATGCACAGGTAACATCATTTTCAATTTTCTGAGAAAATGTCACTTTATGGAATATATATTACATGCAGGGGCGTCGATCCGTGTTTTGGATTGGGGGGGCAAAAGTGGAAAAAAAGTCAAAAATTTTCGGCGCGCTCTGCGCGCCAAATAGAAATCTGAAAGGCAATTTCGTATATTTGATGGTATTTTTATGCTAAGTTTAATGATTGTATAGTGCTTTCTAGTGCTTTTAAAACAAAAACACCCTATTAATTTTTTCAAATTGTCAAAATTATTGGGGGGGCAAATCGATATGTTTCGCCCCCCAATATTTTCATTTGGGGGCCATCCGACCCCCCGACCCCCCCCCCCCCAGGATCGACGCCTCTGATTACATGACAAATGGGGGAGGTGCTCGCATGTGACGGAAGTACGACCATGACATACAATAATATTTGAATAAAACTACTTTTCAACTTCGTCGAGGTAAAGTGATTTCAGATATTGTCGAAAAGGGAACATTATGCTTTGACCACCAAACACTGACAGTAAAAACGTAATTCGGAAACTACTAGTAGTTAATGATGCCTGTTATTTCCCGTTGCCATTATTTTCACATACCTCTTATTCAAACAATAATCATCGTACGCCATCCCATACACGGTGATCTCATCACAGATATCCATGGCAACCAGCATGGTAAACCATCCCGTTGATAACCACGTATTGGCCTGCTGTCTGCCAAGCCAAAATAAAGTGTTGAAATCTTTTATTAGTAGTGATTTCAATTTCTTATATCGCTAATCAATGAAAACGCACAATACTCCTGTCTAAAAACAGTATTTAATAATTGTGGAGGCTCAGTTTTTATGAGTGTTCAAAATTCAATATATGGGTTACATCAGAGCGCTTATCCCCAGACCAATTATTGGCATAATGTCTTTATAATAATAATGTCATAATAATAATAAATACAAAAACTTTGGCAAGTTATCTCTAGGTAAGATATGTATGGATAAAAATGATGTGAATTCAGCATTTAGCCAACTGCTTATTGTAACACATCAGTCAATGGGTGAAGTGGGCATGGCAAAACCGGATACTCGTAGATTTTCACATTTTTAAAGCATCAAGTGATCGTCAGTTTTGAAGTACAATTTTTTTTCAGGGCTTCAATTTTACACCTTATCCGAGCATGGAGGATTATGTAACTTAGATTTTTGCAATTGGAAACATATTTATTATGCCTTGTAACTGAAGTCAGTGGGAAGGGATGGTGATAGCGAATTAACCTGACTGTCAGAATAAATTACGCTCTCGCCAATGATGAAGTGAGAAGCAATAATTGGCATCACATGTTTATCTTGTATACTTTCCGAAATAATCAAAATTAAGAAGAAGCGGGTGTATGTTTTAATTGTTAATTTATTTTTCTGTCAATTATCTAAATCCACTATGCTAGCTTTAGATCAGAAATTAATCTAAGCGCCTGTTATTATGGAAATAAACCAAACTTAGACTAAGAATCTAAATCTATTGGAATGAAACAATCAGTCTTATTGATCAAAATTGTTAGTCTAATTTCGGTTTGGTCCCTAATAACAGGCGCTTAATTTCTAATCTAAGAAATTTGCATGTTCACATATCGATTTCGATCTACCAAGGTGCATCAATTATGTATAGGGTGAATGACTTGTAAACGTTTTCCTGTTAACACCGGAACTCACTCTATTATTATACGGCTTTTCCCAAGTCTTGCCTATTTTCTTGGTTTTCACACTTCTTGGCAAAGTGTGTTGGTAAACTGCGATCAAACTCAAAACCTTGACTGCATGCCGTCCAACTTCTTGCCTTCTCTTTCTCATCAAATTTCTACTTATGTCACAGAACAAGGGGTCACAAGAGGTCCCTTAATCCTTTCCGTTTACCCCCAGACAAATTATTAGCATAATGTCTTAATAATAATAATTAAGCCCTATAACGTCTTATTTACCCAGCGTATAGCCATTTCAATCGACCACCGGGCCCTGTATAACATTCATGTTATTATTACCCTTCTCTGTTCTAGAATGCCGAACGCCTGGCTAGAATGTAGAAGGTACCCTTTTTAAAAGTGTTTGGTATGACCCAGCCGGGGTTCGAACCCGCGACCTTCCGGACGTGAGGCGGACGCTCTAACCACTTGGCCATCACGACAACCCTGCCCCTTTTCAAAATAACATAACGTTTTTACGAAACGATTTAGAGCAAACTAATTTGGCAGGAGTGTTTATGCACTAATCAACTAACTTCTGAGTGAAAATGTCACTTTTCAAAGTTCACGAGGGTCATTTTGGGGATTTGTAATACAAAATTTTGACAAATTTGTTTACTTACTTATTCGATTGTTCTTTGCACAACACATAGGACATTTTGCACTCACCTACAGTATTTACACTCAAGATCTCTCTTAATCCCATGCCATCCAGACATCATGTAAAATATTCCAGTAAGAAAAATCTGAAATTCATAATTCTCTGTGCTAAAGTGTTTACGAAAATCTAGAAATTAACCCATGATAATTGCAGTTCAAAACGATCATTCAATGCCATTAAAAATGGTAAATCAATAAGTAACCATTCCAGACCCCCACCCCCATAGACTGATGGGAATATAGCATCGATTCACGTGCCGATATTTATGAGTAGGCCTACGTAATTGTTTTGCTAATGACTGTAATTATCTACAGTTTTGTGTTCTATGGTGTTTATTTGTCCATTCAGACATTATCATGTACAAGTAGTTCAGATATCAAAGTTTGACAATGGGGCTTCCACAGTGTTAACACATGCCTTTAAAGGGAAAGGAACCAGCAACTATACAGGTATAAGTTAAGAAAAATTTGAGTTCTTGTCAGCCAATCAGATCGCACGTGCACTGGTCTGGAGCTGACCATGCGTGGCCGATGCATGCCACCCGACGTGTGTTAGTCGCGCCGTGGTAATGTATGCACTGTTTGAATCGATAAGCTCCTCCCCCTTATAGCTGTTTCTGCAAGTTTTATCCTGGGATAAAAATTGCAAAGACGTAAAATAAACACTAATTTACTAATTTATAGGGCCTGGCTGAGGGTGAGTATCACACAGTACCCCTTATTTAGGCTGTCTTTATCACCATGTACCATAATTCTCACAATACTCATAATGTCTTCTTTTTTTCCTTAACTTATGCCTGTTAGTTGCTGGCTCCTTCTCCCTTTAAAGGCATTCTGTTTCAAGACCTACTGTATATATTTTGATAGGCACCATGTCGCGAAGACAAATTGAATCATCAGACTTTTGAACCGGTCTATATTTTGTTAGATACACCAAAGGCCACCATTCCATGATGAATGCATATCAATTGATTCAGAAATAAATGATCGTTACACAAAAAACGGAAACTTTCTTAAGAACCTCAAATGAACTCTGCATTTTGGAGGAAAATTCGTTAACCCTATCTCAGCATGAGCTCAGAGGTTGGCCGCTTTTCTTAAAACGGAGCAGATGAAGTTGTAAAGTTCTCCGCTTAAAAGATTTATAGCAGTACCTCTTTATTAAGATCATGTGTACGGCTATAACCTTCGTGAATGATATTTAGATTAATCCAAATATATGAATGATGTGTTTTCTTTATCGTATGTTTTATTTTGTTATGATTTATATTGAAATACGATGAATAAATACACTTATTATAATTTGCTGAAATTGTTAATTTGATGCATCAGTGGAGCCTTTAGTTAGTTGACTTAACTGAACCGTCTGATAAAGTAAAATACATGTACAGCCCTGCATGCAAAAAAAAAAAAAAAACAATTCTACAGCTAAAATCGTGATTTATTTTTTGTACAGAACAAAAATGCACGGTCATTACTTTTACCTAAACGCACTAAATTATAAAAGTTTTAGTGTCTTTCCTGACATTTTTTTTTTAACACCGAATGCTCAGTGATTAAACAAAAGTGATCCCTGTGCAAAAACGGTCTTTGAGAGATTTCGTACTGAAAAGTTTGAAATTTTTAATTTTTCAAGTTTCCTGACTTCAAAAACTAGACAATATCTTTTATGGTCTTTTTATTGTGTGTAGGTAATGTGCACAAATGGTTAGCTACAGCGAATTCTCATTGTTGACTGATAGAGATAAAGATAAAAATGATGTGTGTCGTAAGGCATGCAACGTTTTATGCCTCCACACCGAAGGTGCCAGAGGCATCAAGTTCTTCGGGTTGCCCGTCCGTCCGTTACCGGTTGTAGTTATCGCGATAACTCATGAATCAGCACTTGGATTGTAATGAAACATGGGGACAGGTGTGAACTACTTGTATAATACAAAGATGAACTAATTAGATTTATGGAGTTAAAAGGTTAAAGGTCAAAGCCCTCATATATGTCGGATTTGGGCTCGTTACCGCGATAGCTCAAGAAAGGCTTATCAGATTTCAATGTAATTAAGTATGTAGCATGACGCATCAATGAACTGGATAGATTTCGGAGTTAAAATGTCGGAGGTCAAAGGTCTTGAGGCCTTATAAATGTCTGATTTGGACTTATTACCATGGCATTTCTGATCACATTGGGTACATGCATGCATGAAACTTTTCAATTTAAATCAAATTGGGCGGGGGTGATGACTGCGGATGCATACCCATCGAATGCAAGCGGTCGAACTGCTCTACTTTTCCTTCAGTATTTTGAATGACTCCATTGTCCATTAGTATTGCCTTCCACTGGTTTCTACAACATGAACACATATCTTCAGTCCTGATTAATTTGGACATCCAGCAGATTGACAAATGGTTTGAAGTTCGCATTCTTTTTAGTACGGAATCGCACCTCAGATGTTTACATGGGCGTAAATACAGTTCAGGGATGGGGGGGGGGGTGATCGCAATATTGAGCTGAAATTTCCAAGTGCTTGTTCTTGACAGAAGGACACGTAACGTGCAAAATATAGTCTCTGAACATTGGCATATAAATTATCCTTTATTGCGAAATGTGTATATCAATCTTTTGAAGTAGGCCTAATGTAAAAGTAGTAAATACCATATAGCATTAAAGTTTACTCTGAAATGATTCTTAACACAGTCTCAGATTCAGAGATTAGGCCTTCAATCATTGCTGTATCAACTATTAATTCAAGTGAACCACATCTCTTCTCGGAGATGTGGTAATTCGACACAAAACACCGTATCTCGGCGTACGTCATTCGGATTCTGAACACAAAGTACATGCAATACCAATTAATTCAAATGAGCGTATATCGACTTGATGCTCAGCGATCTCAAGGGTAGTTATAAGCGTACGGGGGTGTTTTAGGGGTTCAATGCCCCCTCTTTACGAAAAACACCCCCTTCTTACTGCAACCTCCTTTTTGCTGAAACTCCACCATTCTGGCCGTGGAACTGGTTCCGGTCGGTCGTGATTTGGCCTTGAAACCAATTCATGTCGGTCCTGAGAACCTTGGCGGGGTTTTTTTTTTTTTTTTTTTAGTTTTTGGATTTTTTCGATTCGCTGTTTGGGCCATAAGTTTTTTTTTTCCAATGGACCCCCCAACTTTTTGGATTGTTGCTTTGCTGTGTGGCCGTGAACGAGCATGAGTTGGCCATCACAGTTTTTTTTCTTGTATGACTCCCCTACCCCCCCCCCCTTTCCCTCACTTTTTGACTCAGTTTCACCTCGCTGTTTGGCCATGAAAAAAATTTCCCGTCGGATTTGGCATTGGAAGTTTTTCCCCAGTCCGAACCCCCCCCCCCCAACTCTTTGGTGTTTCGCTTCGTTGTTTGGCCGTGAACGAGCATCAATTAGCCGTGAACGGACATGATTTGTCCGCGGATGAACACCCCCCCCCCCCCGGGAAAATACTGGGTACGCATGTGGAGGAACCTATTTTAAAATGAACTATTAAAATTAAAAAAGTGGAAGATTTTAAGTTGTATTCCCAGATCCTCAAATAACTCAAAATCTAAGAAGTATGTCGATTTACCTGGTCAGACCTGTTTCATTGCGGAATACTTTCTCGGCATAATGCATTTGTTCTGTTGTGAACGCGTAGAACCGGACATTGGGGTAGAGGTGCGCGAGCAGGACGGCGTAGCGATATTCACGATCCTGGAGTTTACGGACATTGACCTGAAACGAAAAGTAAAGAGTATTGGCTGTATAGCGGCAGTAGAGCAGAAGTGATGACGTCAAGCTGGTTCGGAAATGTTGGAGACAAAAATCAAACTATAACTCAGTGCAGCTGCAGCTCTCCTATTCGCTGCAAGTGATTCCGAAATTATCCACACACATTTCTGAACCAGAGTGACGTTATACTGCGGTACCCATTTTTTTTTTATTAGAAGACGTAGTAGTAGTAGTAGTAGTAGTAGTAGTAGTAGTAGTAGTAGTAGTCAGTAGTAGTAGTAGAAGTAGTAGTAGTAGTAGTAGTAGTAGTAGTAGTAGTAGTAGTAGTAGTAGTAGTAGTAGTAGTAGTAGTAGTAGTAGTACTAGTGTAGTAGTAGTACTAGTAGTAGTAGTAGTACGTACCGTACGTAGTAGTAGTAGTACGTAC
>JZLH01S0038902.1:2542-13274 GCA_001188425.1 Eucidaris tribuloides
AGGGCTCAGTCCGAGGCATATTCCTCCGACCCTTCCATCAATCGTAGTGGGGCCGTGTACAAGTGTCTCATAAATACATCGGAGAGTATGGCGCCACCATGCGAAGAATTGATCGTCGAAGACGATGGTAAGGTCCTTCACCCGTTTTCTAGTCTGAATTCCAGACTCCGCCTCTGCGAAGCAACGACCAATTTATTTTACTGGTCCATTCAATACGTCTGGCAGCCAGACTACCTGTTTTCTAGATTTCACCTAATTTTTATAGTAAGTCCGTTGAAGGATCTTATGTTTGCGTGCTTGTGTGTCCATGTGTCTGTGTGTCCGTCCATGAATGCGTCCATCAAAATACTATAGTGTGGCATCCACTTTAGTTTCTTCCTTTAATGTTTTGTCCATTACTAATTAATGTATGAGCAAATTTATGATTCTTTGAATGAATATGTGCTAGTGGACAAGACATAAACACCCCCATGTTGCACCCACTAATGTAATAACGCCCACAAATGTAATAACACTTTACCCACAAATGTAATAATCGCCCACAAATGTAATAAAACGCCCACAAATGTAATAATCTGTCGCCCACAAATGTAATAACGCACTTTACCCAAAAATATCGCATCACCCACAAATGTAACACTTCGCCCACAATGTAACAGTTTCTAAGAGTCGTAGTCTAGGTATCAGCCCTTGATGGACATTTGTGTAGTAGCCTACTGATGACCATCCTCGCTAGTCTTATTCTCAGACCTTAGTTTTGTAATAGTCTATGTATCAGCCGTAGAAGGGAATTTGTGTATTAATTATTACCATCTTCGGGTAGTCTTTGTATCAGACCTTAGGTTATGCAATAGCACATTACCCAAAACATTAAACAGTAGCAGTCTATGTATCAGCCGTAGATGGGTTTTTATGTATTAATTATTACCATCTTCGGATAATCTTTTTATCAGACCTTAGCTTATTTAATAGCACATTAAACACAACATGAAACAATATTAGTCTATGTATAATATGTAGATGGGTACTTGAGTATAAATCATCACCATCTTCGTGTGGTCTAGGCAATAGACCCTAAACTTATGTAGTACAGCTCATTACCCATAACCTTAAACAGTAGTAATCTAAGTACATGTATCAGCCGTAGATGGGTTTGTGTATTAATAATTACCATCATCCGGTAGTCTTTGTACCAGACCTTAGCTTATGTAATAGCATATTACCCACAACCTGATACAAAGACCACCCGAAGATGGTAATTAATACACAATTTCCCATCTACAGCTGATACATAGACTGATACTGAGTCAGGTTGTGGGTAATGTGCTATTACATAAGCTAAGGTCTGATAGAAAGACTACCCGAAGATGGTAACAATTAATACACAAAACCCAGTTACGGCTGATACATAGACTACTACTGTTAAAGGTTATGGGTAATATGCTACTACATAAGTTTAGGGTCTATTGCCAAGACTACCCAAAGATGGTGATAATTTATACTCAAGTACCCATCTACATAATATACATAGACTAATACTGTTTCAGGTTGTGGTTAATGTGCTATTACATAAGCTAAGGTCTGATACAAAGACTACCCGAGGATGTTAATAATTAATACACAAATTAATTATAGCGACATACCAGTGTAAGTCTGACGTATTAACTGCCACGGGGTACGTACGTTCGAAATGTCAGCACATTTGTGGATAAGAAAAAACTCATTGAGGTCTACTTCATAGACTAAACTGGGATAGTAAATTGAGGGTCTGAAAACTCAGCACATGTATAATATCCAGTATATAGAGTAACAAGGATTACCTTATGTGTTCATGACTAATGCCTTTTACGTAGACTAGTTATCTGCAAATATTCATTAAGGTCTGATACACAGACTAATGGGATCGCGAAATATAACCAGTCAGAAGACTGGTTACAAAGCACAACTTTGGGCGTCTCTCTCGCGCTCTCTCTCTCTCTCTCTCTCTCGAGAAATATTTAGGATATACTTTTCTTTGTTGGAAAATCTTCCTCCTTTGATAGAAAGTGCGTTCCTTTAGAGGACAAAGATAAGGTGAGCAACATTTTGGGCCGTTTACCATTCGTGCACATAAGCTAACCATATTTGTTCCTTTTCTTCGAAATTCCGGGCACTAGGCCACACGTATTTGAATTTCCCGCCTTTTTTTCCGCCGGTGGCTATGGCAACCGTCGGGGAACCTTTTCCCGTCGATCAGGCTGTAGAGTCGGAAATGGTTTTTCCGAATCAAGATGGGGAATTTGAAGTTGTTTCTAGAACAGTCAGAAGAAAGAAAAGAAAAAAATCGTGATAGCCTAGCCATTGACGCGCTTAACGCTAATCCTGGAATATCAGATTCTGTTTCGTCTGACCACGATACCGATGACTCTACTTTCAAGACACCCAGACACACGACCCCTGACTTTAATGTTGATGTATTGCCTATATAGACTCAAAAAAAAAAATCCCTACGGAACGTGAACTTGATCAAAATAGCGAAGGAAATTCACTCCACCAGTGGAACACATCCTAAATACATTCGGCCGGTCAGAAATGGGCTAGTGATTAAGTGCGTGCATGACAAACAATATCTAGCTATCCTTGGAATTCAGTCTCTGGGTAACATCCCAGTTAAGACACAAACAGAAATGCATGTAGTCAAAGGTGTTATTTCAGGCATACCAGTGGACATGCAGGACGACGAAATTCTGGGAGAAGTAAAAAAACAGAAAGTGACTCAAGTCAAAAGAATCAACCGGAAACAAAAGAAAGAAGGGGGAGCCACAGAGTGGGTACCCACTAAAAGTGTAGTATTGTCTTTTGATGCTTCCCGTTTGCCACAAGATATCACTATGTGTTACCAGAAATTTAAAGTGAGAGAATATATTCCACCCGTGGTACGATTAGGGGGTGGTATTAGTACCAACTTCTTGATATACCCCCCTTAAAATATGGAGATGGTCAGTATGAACAAGAAAATACCAATGATAAACTTTTTGATAAAGTCTAACCCCCCTGTACATACCCCCTGAAGTTGGCACTAATGCATTAAGGTATCACTGTAGTCCCACATACAGTGATTTATGTAGGGTGCAGAAATTACAACATGTGGAACTGCCAATATAACAAGTTTCATGGGCCTATACCTAACCAGACTAGGGTTAGGTTAGGGTTAAGGATAGGGTACCCTAACCCTACCCTAAACTCTAACCATAAACCAAAACCCTAGATATAATTCCTGATACGATTGACTTTCAAACTGACATTAATAGAGGACGCTCCAATAGCTTGCTGATAGCTTGATGCATTACCGCCAAGTATACTTCCAAAAATACCGTTTCTGACTCAAAATCGCCTCACAATATTGCTACAGACCTGGAATGCAGTAAAGAAACTCAATGTTAGCTGACATTGAATTTACAAGAGACAAATAATAACCAAAATTCAAATATTTTATGTCGGTCATGGATATAGCTTGATGTATTACCACCAAGTATACTTAAATCAAAAAATATACCATTTCTAACTCAAAATCACGGTCACCTAACAATATTGTTACAGACCTGAATACATTAATTTTCTGCACTACAAGACCAGACTGTGAGTCATAGTGTTCAATTTGTTTAGAGTGTGTTAGTGTGCACCAACACTGCCAACTTATATGCGGTGACCTAGATTTGTGTCCAGGCCTCATGAAAGTCTTCCAGTGTCATCTTTGCATTTTCATTTGTCGGTGCACATATCGTTTGTTTATAATATTTTTTGTGTCATATCTAGAATGTCTCAGATAACTGTACAGATATTGACAAAAAGCAGAAGCTAATTTAAAGACACTATATGACAGTGTGGAAGCCTTATTTAAAAAATTGTCAAACCTTGCTTTCTGACATATCTGGTAGTGTTTGGATGGACAAATAAACACCTTAGAACACAAAAGTTTGGACAGTTATGCTGTCACTAGGACAATATGTGCAGATTCAAATCGGCACATTAATTTCCTATCGGGCGATAGAAAATTCTGCAACACAGCAGTCTATGGGGGAAAGCTGGAATGATCTCTCAATGATTTTTACTTTTTTAAAGCACTTACTGATCGTTTTAAACTGCAATTTTTTCAGTGCTTCATTTTTAGACCATGTCAGAGACACTGGTAGCATGGGAAATCATGCAGCTCAGATATTTTAAACTGGAAACACTGTTATACAGTGCCTTTAAGTATTGTTAGTGTTCATGATTAACAGTAGCCTGCTAGCTGCCATTGGCTAGCAAAAACCATGGCGGGCTAGCCAAAATCTAAAGTAACTATAGTCCGCATGGCTCGCCAAAATATTAATGTCATATGAAACATTCTGAAAAATATTCCGTTTTGGAGGGCGGACTAGTCAGATTACTGGTGGACTATTAAAGACACTATATAACACTGTGGAAGGCTCGTTTAAAAAATTGTCAAACTTTGCTATCTGACATATCTGACAGTGTTTGAATGGACAAATAAACACCCTAGAACACAAAAGTTTGGACAGTTATGCTGTCAAAACAATATTTGCAGATACAAATTCAAATTAATTATATTCGTAGCGATAGAAGATTACCCACAGCATTCTAGAGAAAAGCTGAAGGTTCCTTCATGAATCTTCACTTTTTAAAGCCTTAATGATTGTTTGCACTGCAATTTTTCAGGCTTCATTTTTAGACTGTATAAAAGACACAGTAGCATGAAATCATGTCCAGATTTATTAACGGAAAACATGTGTATACATGCCTTTAAGTGGTCCGCCTGGCTAGTTAAAGTTTATAGTCGGACGGGGGTGTGCTGCTGATAACTCTGAACCCATACCCATATCTAAGGGTCCTTTTGCTGTAAATAGGCACCCATGTCTACGGATTTCAAAATTTTTCAGTGCGCAATTGAAAATAGCATGTGTTTGCGTGCGAAGTGCGCTAAAATGTGAAAATTGAGAGTATTTGCGTGCAAAGCGCGCCGAAAATTTTTAAAAATGACACCCGTGTCTGGGATCTTTTTGATGAAAAGGGGACCCATGCATGTCTAAGGATTTTTTTTTTGAAAAAGTACCCCTTCCAAGTGGCTCATCCCTGTACACCCAATATACGTGAGTACCCCCCCCCCCTCCCTGACCAGAGACTGTATCTAAATAACATTACCTCCATTACAAAGGTGACACTGGAAGACTTTAATGAGGCCATATCATGGACACAATTCTAAGTCAATGACTATCTGTTGGCAGTGTTGGTACATATCATACTCAAACTGAACACTGAGTGTGATCAGTAAATGTCACGGACGGACATTTTAAAAAATGACCATTATTGAAAGCCTAAGGAAAGTTTTAGCATTATTCAGTACATCTCCTGATAACCTCTACAATAAATCATACAACAACCCTTCGTATCTTGTCATTTTTTCCTTAGGCCTTCAGTAATGGTCATTTTTTTTAAAGTGTCCGTCCGTGACATTAACTGATCACACTCCACTATGAACTTACATTCTATTCTTGCTGTACTTGATGTGCATTATCACTTGTCTCTGGAAAATTTACACCAATATTAAGTATCTTTACTGTATTCCAGTCTTCACCAGGCAATTTTGAGTCAGAAACAGTATTAGGAAGGTATAAACTCGTAAACTATGCAGCGGTGATACTCTAAGCTATCCGTGTCCAACAGCAAATTTCTCATAGTTAGGGTTTAGGGTTAGGGTTTAGGGTAGGGTTAGGGTACCCTATCCTTAACCCTAACCTAACCCTAGTCTAGTTAGGTATAGGCCCATGAAACTTGTTATTATGGCAGTTCCACATGTTGTAAGTTGTGTACCCTACATAAACCACTATATGTGGGACTACAGTGATACCTGAATACATTATTGCCAACTTCAGGGGGTATGTACAGGGGGGTTACAATGATTCCACGGGCTAAATTTTGGTATTTCCAGAATCAGGTAAGCCCAGTACATATTTTTAGGGGGGTACCGGATCGGCAGTTTGACTTTTGCAAAATAATACCACCCCCTAGTACGATGCTTTAAATGCCAAAGGCATGGGCATGTGTCCTATCAATGCAGGTCGAAAGACCGATGTGTCCGCTGTGGCGGCCCTCACTCCTTTGACGCATGCGATAAAAAGGACAACCCAAAGTGCGCCAACTGTGGCGAGGCTCACTCGGCAGCCTATGAGGGATGCAAAATTGCTAAGAAAGCAAAGGAGGTTCAAAAAATAAAAGTTGAATCAAAAGTGTCTTATGCTCAAGCCGCAAAACTGTATAATGGCAGTACTAGTAAGCCAAAAAATGAAGGAGCTCCTAACAACAGCACACCCTACGTCACAAAACCTCCGCTTCCAAGTGCCCCGACTCAAGATACGGGACCAAGTAAGAAACAGTTAAATGAACATGCAGTGGGTCAGAAAAAAAGAACCCTTAAAAACACCAAGCTGCGCTCCAATAAAGAGTAATTTGATTAGAGCAACAGATGAAGAATTAATCAATTTCATTTTGAACATTGTTTCATGCTTTGTCCCAGACAGGCCGAAAGATGACTTAGTGACATTTATAAAGACGAACATTGAAACACATATATCCGATGTAGCAAAACAACAAAATGTTGACCATATTTAACGTTATCATGCCCGCGCTTCTCATTCTCCAATGGAACGCGCAGGGCATGAACTCTCATGGGGGAGAACTCATTAATTATGTGACGTCACAGGACCCCTTATAATTATCATATTCTTTGTATACAAGAAACTTGATTTACTGAAAGTAATGTTGTCCAAATTCCAGATTATATATGTTTTTATACAAACAGAAAATATCGAAGTAGAGGAGGTTGTGCTTTATGTCTCCATAAATCAATTAATTATGAGTACACAGACATAGACACAAACATAGAAACACAACTGATAACATTGTATTATGATAATACTCACATATCTATCATAACCCGTGCAAAGAAATAACAGAAGAAATTCTTGATTTTTTGATAAAGTCCGTCAGTAATCAAAACAGAATGATTATATTGGGGGACTTCAATTCCCACAATGTACTGTGGGGAAGCGACAAGACAGATAAGAACGGAAGGGTAATAGAAGATTTTCTTCTGAAGTGGGATCTAGTATTTTTAAATGATGGTTCGGGCACCCGCTTAGACCCTGTGTCCGGGAAAACGTCCTGTTTGGACTTGTTAATTGTTTCATCTGCCATAGCTAGTAAGTGTAATTGGTGTGTATTATCAGACAAACTGGGAAGCGACCATTTCCCCGTACATATTGAAATTTCTGGCAATCCTGGAAAAATGACAGTTAAAGATATTTTCAAATGGTCTTTTAAAAAAAATGAATTGGCCATTTTTTAGTAGTTTATGTGAAGAAAGAATCAATATTGAGTCTTTATATGATGATGATATTGATGTATTTTATGCTAACTTTATGCAATGTTTATATGATATACTAAACGAAACAGTTGGGAAAGATAGCAACAAACACAACAAAGGTGGATCAGTGCCATGGTGGACAAATGAATGCAAAGAAAAAATCAAGGAACGAAATAAGAGTAAGAACAAAATGATGAAATCATGGAGTATAGACAACTTGAAAGTTTACAGGGAGAAAAAAAGTGAAGCACAAGCAGTCATAGACGGGCAAAACGAAATTTGTGGCTGAAGTATACAGCTAGGTTAAATAGATTTACATCAATATCAGAATTGTGGAACTTGATTAGATGTTTGAATGGAAATCCATCAAAAAACACTCGTAAGTTATCCGTTATAAAACACAACCAACGTGTTATATTTCAGGATAGAGATAAGGCAAATGTGTTTGGAAAACATTTTGTTGACGTTAATAATAGGAACAAGCATAAACATGCCCCAACAGACCCTCATTTTAAAGGTGGCACAGATGAAAAACGTGCTTATTTGGTCATTAACGAACCTTTTACCATGTTGGAATTTAAAAAGTCACTCAGATCAAAGAAAACAACTGCACCGGGAGAGGACGGTATACCGTATGAGGTGTATAATAATGTATCGTAAGCTTTTTCTAAATCGATAAAGACCCCTATAGTCCTCATGCACACACGTAAACAAACGGAAACAAAAGAAACTTTGCTGTGTTTGTTGAACGGCATCTGGTTAAGTGGTAATATACCAGATCAGTGTAAACATGCCATTTTAATTCCAATTTTAAAACCACAAAAAGATGCGACGAAACTTTCTTCATACCGTCTAATCTCCCTATTACCTTGTCTTATGAAAATTATGGAAAGTATGGTAAAGGACAGGCTGGAGTTTTTTCTGGAAAAAAAAATTGTTGTTTAAGTCATGTCCAAGTGGATTTCGCAGGAAAAGAAGTTCAGTCGATAACATTATACACTTAAAAAACGAAATCCAGAAACATTTACGTGTGTGCATGAGGACTATAGGGGTCTTTATCGATTTAGAAAAAGCTTACGATACATTGAGTACGAAAAATGTCCTTGTTAAATTAAATAAATTGGGACTGCAAGGTAATTTGTTTGTATTCTTGAAAAAATATCTGACAAACCGCGCTTTTCAGGTTCAAATAGAAGGCGAAAGATCTCACTCTTTTTACCCCCAAAACGGCCTTCCTCAAGGAAGTATCCTCAGCCCAATTCTTTTCAATGTCATGTTAAGCAACTTTCCATTAGACCCCCAAGATCACTATATTTACGCAGATGACATCGTTATATGGAAATCTGGTTACGATCTAGTCACAAATATTCAAATGACACAAAAATATTTGAATTTTTTGCATACGTGGTTTATATCTCAGGGTCTTTTTATGTCTTTGGAAAAGACAGTGCCTATTCTTTTTTTCAAACAAATCAAACGATGACAATTTTGAATTATCAGTACGAGGACAGGCACTGTCTCCTAAAAAGGAGCACAAGTGTCTTGGAGTAGTTTTCGATAAGCGTTTAACCTGGAGACCTCACCTGACAAACATAGCAAACCGTTGTAAAAAAGAATAAATGTTATAAAAAGTCCGGCCCACGCCAAATGGACCGGGGACGCGACAGAATTATTGATGGTCTATACAGATCATTGATTTTATTCGTTATGGATTATGCTTGCGAAGCCTTCGAATCAGCCGCCCCGAGTATCAGAAACATTCTGAACTCAGTGCAATATCAAGCGCTTTTTGTTTGTGCAGGCACCCGAAAAGGGACATCCCTTAGAAGCCTCCAGGTTGAACTGGGAGAAATGCCCCTTGATCTACGTCGTGAAATGCTATCTGCTAAATTAAGAAAACGAATCGAGAGTTTGCCTCATCATCCACTGAGAGAAGATATGAGGGACTGCTGGCAATTCCATATCTTGGGTGAGACTAAGCTAGCTTTTGGGCAAAGAACAATAGGTATTTCAAACAAGTTTGATTTTGATCTAGAAGGATACATTTATAATGTACCCTTTTGGACTTTATACTCTCCTTCTGTGTCTTGTGAATTAAACGATGTTGTAAGCAAACACGATATATGTTTTATTCAAAAAAAGCAGCAACTGAATTGATAAATATGAAATGGAAAACTTACTTACATGTATACACAGATGGATCGAAATCACCGGAAAGGGGCTCTGCTGCAGCCGCTTTTTATATACCCTTTTACAGTATTTCTGAAACAAAGTATTAAGAACTAACAGATTTTAATATCTAAAGGCACAGTCACACCTTGACGATTTAGCCAACGTATGCCTGACGTATCAAATTAGGGGTAAAACGCTTGCACACGCTGAATTTTGATTTTTTCCGATTTGCACTTTTGGACGTATACATAGCGTGCTCATAACGAGTTGGACGTACGCATAACGTATAACTTATATAGAACGTTTTGATAAGTTATAGATAACTTATACCAACCACTGCCAACGAATGCTTGTTGTGCTGCCGACGTTCACAACTTATGCCCAACGATACTCTAGCTTACCCATAGCGTGGGGTAGCGTATCATCGACGATCACTTGTGCAGTCCATCTAAAATAAAACCTCGATCACATAACTAAATGTTCTCGACCACCTCAAAGAGTAAACACATATTAACTGAGAAATAGCAAAACTCCCTGTGTCGTCCTAGATTTAAACTAATAGATATAAGAATAGTTTATCCGTGTTTTTTATTAATTTACAATAGTCAATATTGTGTATGCTTTCCACTATCCTATATTTCGTTTGTATCTTCCAATTTCCCCCTTTTCATTCTCCCTCACCCGCTCTTTCTCCAAACTTTCGTTTCTGACATTTTTGTTGTCATTATTTTCGTTGGAAAGCAATTCTGTTAACGGTAATAAGAATGATGTAATCCATATGTTGAATTTGGTTTAGATTGAATCATTTGTTAACTGATTGGTTATACAAATGTACTTTGATGATTAACTTTGATTACGTGTCTTGCAAGCATTTAGATAGTACCCAAAATGTGCATAATAATAATAATAATAAGAAGAAGAAGAAGAAGAAGAAGAAGAAGAAGAAGAAGAAGAAGAAGAAGAAGAAGAAGAAGAAGAATGAAGATGATGATACTACTACTACTACTACTACTACTACTACTACTACTACTACTACTACTAATAATAATAATAATAATGCGTTGCTTTTATATAGTGAATTTTACGTCACCATTATTTCACCATTATTATCAAAAAAACGTGCAATATTTATCATAATTCTCCTCCTTCTCTTCTCTT
>JZLH01S0038904.1:6723-18282 GCA_001188425.1 Eucidaris tribuloides
TTAGGGTTGTGTGATGAATCTTTTATTAAAGGTATTGGCTAACATTTACCACAGTTAAAAAAATCTGAGCCGCATAGTTCCCCATGCTACCAGTGTCTTTGATGACGTCTGAAAATGAAGCCCTGAAAAAATTGTATTTCAAAATGATTATTTAGTGCTTTAAAAAAGTGAAAATCGTAAGTTGACCAGATTCACTTGCCCATTTCCTCCCATAGACGTACTGTGTGTACACCTAGGTTAATAAAACTCGCCCCGAGTTTTATTGTTTATTCATGTATAACTTGCCATTGGCAGTGTAACTTTTCAAACTTTTGTATTCTAGGGTGTTTATTTGTCCATTTGAACACTACTATGTAGCTCAGATATCAAAGTTTCACAATTTTTTAAATTGAAGCTCCACAATGTTAGCCTATCACTTTAACCCTAAACATGTTGCTAGCACAATTCTTTTAACACAAACAGTATCTTTCGACAAGCCCTAATCATACAAAAGTATGACACAAATGAAGCATGTGGGTCACTTATTTTACGAAGTAAACAAACAGCTGTTATTAAATCACTCATTTAAAGTGGCATGTTCACATTTGATATTTTTGACTCTTGACATGTCAGATGATTTTAACCTCTATAGACTTTATGTGTATTATTTGGTGCAGATCTGCAACTTAGGCACGTTAAGATTTAAACAAAAAGTGCAATCATTATGCACAATTCTTATAACACACAATGTAATATTAAAGCCACTGGCTAACATTTACCACAGTTAAAAAAATGTGAGCTACATAATCCTCCACGCTTGAAGTGTCTTTGATAAGGTCTAAAAATGAAGCCCTGAAAAAATTGTACTTCAAAGTAATGATTTAGTGCTTTAAAAAAATGAAAATCTACAAGCACTTAAGTTGACCAGATTCACCTACATGTACCCATTTCCTCCCTGACTAATTTATAGTTGGGTGGAGTACTAAATTGCTTATTCATGCATATCATGCCAGTGGCTGCATAACTTTCCAAACTTTTGTATTCTAGGGTGTTTATTTGTCCATGTGAACACTACTATGTAGCTCAGATATCAAAGTTTGACAATTTTTAAAATTAAAGCTCCACAGTAGTAGCCTATCACTTTAAGTCTAAAACTTCCCTATGTGCTTGGACATCTAGAAATCAGAAAAGTACCCGACAATAAAGTAAAAGTATATAACAGCACTAAAATACATAGCAAACATTTTTGGGGGGATGCAATAAATCTTTCAAACATGTCAGCGTGCTTGTCAATCTGTGGCAGATTATTCTACAAGTCAGATGCTGATGACTGAAAGAAGCATGCTCTATGGAAAAAAGTCTTAACCTGAAGGGCAATGATAAAGCAGGGCTTGACACTAGCACTTGCCCACTTGCCCGGGGCAAGTAAAATTTCATGTGGGGCAAGTAAAAACTCAAAATGTTAAACTTTACTTGCCCGATTGGGCAAGTAAAATGTTGATCATAAAATGAGCAAAATATGTCCATAAACAACAAAAATATGTCTAGAATTTTGTGTTCAGGTCTATTTCAACATTATTTCGTTCATTGTATTAAATTTTACGACTCAACTTCATAAATCACACCAATTGCAACCCCCAGAATAAAAATAATAAATGTCCAATGCTATAAAAAGCCTTATTGTTTAAATTTAATGAGAAATTATTTTTAATGTTTTTGTTTATTGTTTTTCGGGCAAGTAAATATTTCATTTGGGCAAGTAAAAATCTGAAAGTGATAATTTCACTTGCCCGACGGGCAAGCAGGCAAAAAAGTTAGTGTGGAGGCCTGGATAAAGACTGAGAGCCTGGATTGGGGGGAGGGGGGTGCACTCACATTTGGAAAGGGTAGGGGTGTGTGGCTCCAAAATCTGAAACCATACCCTTAAGAATGGAAGTGGCTTATGGAACAGGGGACTTAAGAACTAAATGGCCCTCTCCAAATGGGGGAACTAGAATTTAACATGAAATTGGGGTCTTGAGAACTGATGCCTGGAATGAATTAAATGGGGGTCTTAGGAACTGTTTTCTTTTTGAATGCATATTTTGGAAACAGAAATCCTGGACAGAAATTTTGCCTTCATTAATTGTTCAGGACCGAAGTGCGGTACTTGGGGAATGGGATCCGAATGATTCACGTGCTTACGGAACGAGCAATAATACCAGAGAATGCGAGATTTCAACTGTGTACCATAGGAATGGGTAGGTCAATGAAAAAGATATGCTTTCACGTTTGGCAAGGCATGGAAAGGAGATCTTAGGGGCCACACGTACATATACTGCCATTATATGTGAGTGACTCCCCCCATCCCCAGGGGGCTGAGAAGCTGGGTCACAGGTTTCTTGATGTAGTATCCACAATAAATTATGGAATTTCTTTGAGACACATGAAATAACTTACTCTTTGCTTTGTTTTTCTTCTTCTTCTCTGCCTTCTTTGCAGCTTTCTTCTTTTGCTTTTTGGCTGTCAGGTCCACCTTCTGTTTCTTCTTTATTTTGTGATCACCTGTGAATTTAACAATCATGATTGATGCTTATGACTTTGCAAACAATGTACATGTAATTGAAATAACATACATGCACATATCACATGCTCACACTTATACGTATGCCTGTTTATGACATTACCAGATGCTATGATATTCCTGAATGTGTGTGATTTGCCTGGGAATATTGTATTACATTTGGATTGATCAAGTAGGACTTTGAAAAGAACCCCCAAAATTGACACATATATCTTTATACATGTACATGTATGTTAATCATTTTTAACCAATGATACTATTTTTCTAATGCTTAGAGAAAATGCTTGCCCTTTTCTGGATATGCTGCTGTCTCAACATTTGCATGTTACAATACATGCCGATTTTCAGTACCTTTCAAGGTAGGAAAAATTTAAAAGGTCAGTTAATTTCTTTTTAGTGAAATATTAATTTATATGAATTTTTTTACCATTAAACATGTGTTATGAAAACAATTTAGAATTAATAGTTTGAAACATGCTATCAGCTTCTAAAGTGTCTGATATACTTACATTTACAAAGCCATTCCCATTTTGTACCCATGTATTTTTGTCAATTTATATGTTTTGCAAACTTTATCTGTCTACCATGTATTTGAAGAGCTTATAGTATTATTATTTTTGTTTTATTTGTTTTTCTCCCTAGGAAGTGGAGAGTGAGCGCTATAAGTGCTGGATGGACTTAATGTTTCCAGTGACTGGGGTAATAATAATGTGTAAGCACTATGATACTGTGTGGATAGCGCACTATAAGAACCCGTTATTATTATTATTATTATTTTATTCAAGACATAAAGGCAGGGAATCTCATTCGTACACACCACCCAGAACAGGAATGTCACTCATAGCTCTTGGGCTATTGATGAATGACATGTCTGTGAAATCTGGGGATCAGTAATTACCCAAAATTTGAAAAATGTGCAAACAATGACTGTTCAGTGTATGTTCTATGCTAGTAGTTTTTGTCTCTATGACACAAAACTTCAAATTAGACTTATCAAAGTCTAAGAGTCAATTTTCCACTAAAAATGAGTTTGTAGCTACTTTGCTAAAGGTTCTCATATAGTATTTTCTTCTTTTACCCAATGTTAATTTTTAGGCATGCTAAAGGGATGCTTGGCCTTTACATGTACGTACCTGAATCGGATCCAGAGCTGGAATAAGAATCACTATCATCAGAATCACTGCTACCACTACTGCTGCTTTCATAATGTCGCTTACTCTTCTTTTCCCTGTGGAGTAAAAGAAATCACTTTGATCAGAACAAGAGTGGAGAGTTTGATCGCAAAATAGGTTAACTGCATTTTAGACCAAAATTGAGTTTTCAACACAAACACATTTACCACCTTCCTGCAGATAACTAGTGACAGTATGAAATTTTAAGACAAATTCCACAAGCAAGTACAAAATATTTCGCCTACAATTTGGGTTTACTTTTGTTTTTCCATAGGCATATGTACAAACTCAGCTTAAACGGAGAAGTAGCCAGCAACTCACAGGCATAAGTTAGGAAAATAAATGACATTGTGAGTATTGTGAGAATTATGATACATGGTGATAAAGACAGCCTAAATAAGGGGTGCTGTGTGACACTCACCCTCAGCAAGGCCCTATAAATTAGTTAATTTGTGTTTATTTTACGTCTTTGCAAGTTTTATGTGGGGATAAAATTTGTAGAAACAGCCATAGGGGAAGGAGCTTATTGGTTCAAACAGTGCATATATTACCGTGGCTTGACTAACACACGTCGGGTGGCATGCATCGGTCACGCATGGTCACCTTCAATCCAGTGCACGTGCGATCTGATTGGTTGGCAGGAACTCAAATATTTTCTTAACTTATGTCGGTTAGTTGCCGGCTCCTTCTCCCTTTAAGTAATGAATTTTTCTCCTGAGTTACAAAAGTGGAGTTAACCGATTTTGCAATAATACTCGTTTGCTAGATCTATAGAATGTGCTTACTACAAAGGTAAATCAACCACTAACCAACTGTGACTTCAGATTCAAAATCATTATGAATTTGTACATTTTAGCTTACCGGCGTTAATGCCATTTTCCTGCAGAAATTTATTTTAAGTATTTGCAAAGAGATGTTGACATATGATGACAGAGTTTAAGTAAGTTATTATTCAAATATTTGATGAGTAAGCAATAGTTGTGAGGCAAAAATCATATTTTATTATGAACATAGTCTACATGTAGCATGTTGGGCATTGTTGGCACTGTTACTTTACAGAAAAACAATTTTATCCTTTAAAAAAAAAGCTTTGATTATATATTGTTTTCATGTCAATCAGTTTTGGAAATATCTGAAATAATACTTAAAAGTTTTGTTGTTTAAACTTGTTTGATTATCCATCAAATAAATTGTTCCATGCAAAGATGCAATATTAGCATCAGGGGATGGAGCAAGCTGTGCTAAGACACAGGGAATCAAGATGTCTGAACACACAAATTTAAATTGTGCAAGTCGAAAGACAAAATGACACAGTGCTAACAATTATTGGGAACTTACATGTACGATGGATAAAGATCAAATTAACATAATGACAGAAGAGAACACTATAGATCTAAATGGAAACCAGAAAAGTAAATTCCCCAACTCATTATCAAATAATCCACAATGATCCAACATCATTGCCTAGATCTGGCAACGATAAGATCTCTAACGTTAGATTGTCTTTCACAAAGTGGAACCCCACTCTACACACTGTCATGGTCAACAACGCTCACAGACCCCTGCTCATATCGGCCATGGATGGTTCAATGATAGCAGGCAGTTGATGAACAAATTGGCAATTCATTGAAACTGAAATTAAATCAGAAATCACCATGACCACTAGCCGCACCGCATGGTCTGACCCTGACACGGCAGAAATGCTGTGGAAATGTCAAACCCAGGACAGGTCACAAGACTCCTCTAGAGCTCCCAAACAAGAAAGAAAACCTTCCAAACTCTGTATGAGTCTAGATAAGGTACATGTACTTACAATGCTTGCTGTTTGGATGCATTTATAATTGAGTTGAAAAAATTGGAAAAAGAATTACTTTACGCAATGACTGTGTATTAAAAAAACAACAACAAAAACAGTTTCACACAAAGTGGAAGATGACATCGTGTCATTTGCGCGCGCGCAGTTGAATATACTTTCATCATTTACGATTTTGATATGCATGCAGCATACTTCGGGGCACTGCCACTTTGTGGCAGTGGCTCCGGGTTACATACATGACCACAGACTCACGATCGATCTGAATTCAGTCTCACGTTATGTAGGCCTACTTTCATTTGTTTCAATATTTCATTTCTTTATATTTTGGTTGCGTAATATACTGAAAGCAGTGTTTGGAGGTCTCGAAACCAGTCTCGAGACGCAGCAATGCTCTTTCTTGGTCTCGGTCTCGGTCTCGGAACCCATCTGTCTTGGTCTTGGTCTCCGTCTCAAACCTTTCTGGTCTCTGCCGAATTTTTGGCCGAGACCGCCCGAGACCAGCAACTAATTTGATTTTACATAAAAATCTTTGTTGTTGTACATGTACAAACTGCAATTTTGCGGCATGTATACAGTGTGTCTCAAAAATAATTGTACAAGTCAAAAGCGCCCTCTTTGGTAATGAGAATAAAACATTTTGTGATGTCATGCTTACATCGCCATCAAGGGCATAGTCTTACCTTTTAAATACCGTTTGTTTTGTTCAGTTTGCTTGTTTTAATCCTGAGATATGTTCAGTTACCAACGAAAAGGTAAAATAAAAAAATTTGCCACTTTTACTACAGTCAATGATAGCATCAGGCCCTCTTCCCATAAAAGTGACATAATTGTGATTCCACTGTTTTGTTGCTTACAAGATATCTTGAGATAAAAACAAGCAAATTGAACAAAACAAACAGCATTTGAAAGCTAAGACTTTGCCCTTAAGGTTAATGTTATGTAAGCATCAAATTACTTTGTAAGTGCCGAAGAGAGTGCCTTTTGCTTGCACAATTTATTGAGAAAAAAATTGTTCACCTGAAAAGCGCCCACTTTGACAGAAAGTATTACTGTAATACCCGTTTATGTCAACATGAATTTGCTTGTTGTAGTCTCGAGATATGTTGTAAACAACAAAAGGGTGGAATCACAATTGGGTCACGTTTACAAGGGAAAGGGACTGTAGTAAAAGTGGCACAATTGCGATTCAAGATTAAGACAAGCAAATTAGTATTTCAAAGCTCTTGACGTTGATGTAAGCATCATGTCACAAGAATATTTTCTAAATGCCAAAGGGAGCGGTTTTCACTTCCACATTTTTTGAGGTACACTGTATAGGGCGTTCAAACATGCAGAGTGCGTTCAAACATAGTTTTTAACACAGATCTTCTACACATAAATAACGACCGACAATGGTGGGTTCTCTGACGCAATATATTCTGTATTCTGGTTGTATCTTTTATAATTGAACATGGAAGTAGACATGGTAGAAAACAAAAGAAGAAGTATGGAATGAACATTAAACCATAAAAATGTAACGGAAGAAAAAGTAACAAAGAAAGACAGAAAGAAAGAAAAACGGAGAGATTGGAAGAATAGAGAGTCAAATGAAAGAAAGAATTCATAATAGGAAATAAAAGAAAGAAGACTGAAAACAAATCAAGATAGCAGAAAAGAAATTTTAAAACAGATAGAAGGAACAAAGACATCACGAATGAAAGAAGAGAAAGAAGAAAGATAGAAAGAAGGAAGGAAAGAAAATTTAATTGAAGAAGAGAAAGGAAGAGAAATAAAAAACAAGAAAAGAGAAAAAGAAAGGATAAAATGAAGAAAAAGAGAAAGGAATGAAGACAAGGGAAAGGCGTAGAATGAAAGAAAAATGAATTAAGAATATAAAAGAGTAACGAATGAACAAAAAATATAATAGAAGTAAGAAAGGGAAAAGGCTAGAATGAAAGAGATAAACAAAAGAAAAATGAAAGATTGCAAACAGAAAGGAATAAAACAAGAAAAGAAAGAGAATGAATGAAAGACCAAAGTAAGAAAAAGGAAGAAAGATAGAACATAAGGAAATAAGAATAAAAGACATTAAGAATGAATGAAAAAAGGAAGAAAGATTGAAAGGAAGGAAAATGGATTTAATGAAAAGAAGAAGAGAAAAATGAGAAAGAATGATAGTGATAGAAAAAGTAAGCAAGAAGAGAAAAAAAGAAAGGATGAAGTTAAAAAAAGGAGAAAAGAAAGAAAGATTTGGTAAAGACGCAGAATGAAAGAAAAAAACAATAAGGAATAAAAGAATGAATAATCAAAAGATTAGCAAATAAAAGAAAAAGAAAGAGAAAAGGGTAGAATGGAATTTTAAACAAATACTGCATGAATGAAATACAAATAGAAAGGAATAAAACAGAAAAAAAAGGAAAGAATGAATGAAAAAAGTGAGAAAAAAAGGAAGAAAGATATAGAAATGTAAGAAAATCAAGAATGAGTGAAGAAAAGCCATTAATGAATGAAAGAAATAAGATTATTTACAACACTTTATTTTCTTTATCTGATCTGTATTTCAGTAGCTCAGGCAAATGTGCTCATGGGAAAAAGTATTCTTTTCAATTTAAAATTGTTTCTTAGTCCTTTGTACAATTTGTAGCTATCATTTTGACTCGTTGTCATAGGCCTATTATTCATTAAACTTGGGAGACTATTTTACATGTTAATGACAATAAAACAAGAAAATATGTAATTCTATTGGAATCATTAACTGTTAATTTTAATCTAAATTTAAAAATCCTATTCAGGACTAATTTCAATGTGTGAACCATGGCATTAAATGCGAAAACGAAGTTACATATCGCTCAAAACCTGCACAAATTGTTCAATTTGAAACCGTCTGGCTTGGTCGTTGGTCTCGAATCGGTCTCGTCTCGGACTGCTGCTGGTCTCCGGACCTCTTTTCTTGGTCTGCATCTCCGCTCGGGGTGTCTGGTCCTTGTGCTGTCTTAGGTCTCGATGGCCTGGTTTGAACTACAACACTGACGAGTCATCACATTATGATATTACACTTCACCAGTTCGGGCCAGTCCGTATAGCTCTGCTTAGGACCACATACATAGTATTAGTCATGTTAGCAGGTGTGGTTCGGGCAGTTCACCTTCTTGTCACTGCTTGTGTGACAAACAGCTCAGCTCAGCTCACTCCACAGATTGAAAAGTGTGCCAACAAATTTTGTCACATATGGGACTGGGATTCACAAAGTCACGAGTAATTCCCAATTCCCACCCCTTTTAAAACGTTCAGTAACAAGTTGTTAGTTTTTCAACCAATACAAATGTTTACATAAACTCTATCAATTAATGATTTCGGTGACTCACTTCGATTTAGCCATGTTTACAGACGGGAAAGGGTGTGATTTTAACCTCAACAGTCTTCAAAATTTGAACATTTCCCTCCTCTCGAAATACGGTATCCTCGAAGTGCGCAGTTACGTTGCGATTTTGCACGTGTGCTGGTGTACATGTATGCGCTCGCGCGACCGTACCGGCTGGCTGCGGGCTACAGATCGCTACGCCACCGGTCACCGCCACTAACACTGAACTCTACAGTGGTCACCGCTAGTATGTTGTTGTTCAGCAGAAGTGCAGCTAGCTAGTGAGTAGACGGACAGAACATAACTCAAGCATCTCTCGCTTCTAAAATTTACTAGAAACATGCACCGACTAAATGAAGTTGTTTTCCCGGCCAGTCGTGCTGTCTTTGATGATGATTCTGATGAAGAACAACAACAGCAAATTCAAAGTGAAGACTCGTATGTATTCAATTGGTTGATGATGCACGTGTTAGTGTTGTGTTGACTTAATGAAATGGCCAGGGCTGAATGGAAAGGATGATTTTGCAGTATTTGTCATTAACTTTGACTAGATCATGATATAAATCTGCCTTTTTTAATGTTTGTATGAAACTTTCATGAAATTTATTGAAATTCTAAATTTCTAATCATTGAATTAATAAATAGAATCTAATCTACTGCTGACCATTTCCAGCATGTCCAGAGACGGAGTTGCCAATCTCGTGAATGAAATTGCGTGCATAACCATAGCCTAACCCTATGCATGGCATAGGCAACCCAAGCGTAGGTATACCGCATGACCCTGAGATGGCCGCCTGTAACCTCCCTGTCGCGGAATATGAAACCAAAATACATAAGTTGGAAGAACATCGTATTAGTCACGCTGAATCGATGTTGACGTTATCGGTCGTGTTTGTTGAAAATGACATTGTCTCGTATAAACATAAAACCAAATACAGTGCTTTCAACTTTGGCGGTAAAGAGTTTTTACCCTGCAAAATAAATATCGTTATGTCTGCAGGATTGTAGCTTTAACACTACTAGAATTCATATTTTGCGATCGTACCACGAAAAGCATGTTCATCCGTGAGTTTTCTTGACATTAGAGAACCTTGCGAAGGTTTTGTTCGCTAAAAAAATTAGCTATAAGCTCATGCAATCGTAATAGAAAAATTTTACCCGTCAAAATTGACAAAAATATTTCCATATGTTTTCATACGCCCTACCTGTTTCCCCGTAACGGTATTTTAACCAACATTTCCTTCTACCAAAGCTTAGAAGGAAATCCTTTACCGATTGTTTTAAATGCCTCTCGAATTGCGTGTTCTACTTTACAGGTGCCTCTGGAATCAGCTATTATTTTTACCATTCACGAACGTTGTGGCATGCAGAAGTGCAGATATCACACGATTTTGCACCCCGCCGTGCCATCCGTCTTTTTGCTGCTGTGTGTTTGGTTGTTTCGTTTTTTTGTTCAAATCATTACGCGCGCTGTACGGGCTTTTATGATGTGCCTGGATTTCCAACCTATGTTCTGGCTCGATTCGTGCTGTTCTGTATCGCTTCCGTTCGCGCTTTCCACGTCGCGTGCTCATTTGGCTGGCTTATTGCTTTCTATACCCTGCTCGACTCGCATACTCCTGCTTGTTCTCTCTATTGTTGACACACCAAGCGTTCCCTCTTGCGCCACTTTGCGCTCATTTCCAACCCAACTCTCCAAAAAATTTTTGGTGACCTTGCCCCCCTACGCCGGCCCTCTTACTTTGTGTCCTTATTTCGTCTAAAACTCTCTCCCTACGGACCACCCCGGTTTTTTCCCCCCTATCGCCTAATCATTAACCACATATTTTTTCCTCATGCACGTAACGTTAATGGCTTTGTACTTCTCCTCACAAAGTAATGCCGGCACTTTTTTTCCCTTCAAAAACGTGTTATGTTTTTCCCATAAAATACTAACCATTAGGACATGTTTTTAGAAAGTGCAAAATCATTGTGATTACAATTTTCTTGGACAAAAGTGCGCGAATATTATATCTCGCCGATCTGCTCGCCTCCTCTTTTGTCACAACTCACCTATCTATAGGAATTTTTTATTGTCGTGCAAGCGTTCATTTCTCTCTCGCCTATAAATGTTATCTCTCCGTTCCCAGAACCTTATCGCGGTCATTGGCTCACAAAATTCCCTGCTTTACCCTGAGTGTACATACGAGCCAGCATTCCCCTTACGAGTCACGTAGCTTTAACTCTCTTGACTTTGATTTTTGCCTTTGTTTACATATTCTACCAATTTAGAGACTCCCGTTACAATCTTGCTACGTGGACAGGGACCTGTTGCCGCGATGCCTTCCTGTGCTAGTCCGTTGTTTGCCGGTTTTTTTCGCTTGTTTCTATTTTATCTGCTTCTGCTTTTCTTTATTTCCTGTCCCTTTGTTGTCACGTTGACCCCCCTCCATCTTCTTTTTCTATTAGTCCCTTCCGTTTGCTTCTCCACTTCATCGTGTTTTCCAATCGCTCTTCTCTCTTTCATATTTTATCTCTCACACCTGTTCGTTATTCTCATGTTCATTAACTTGTCATTGTGATGCGGCGTTCTATTCCCTGATTTCGTGGGAGGGTGTTGGTTGTTGTGTGATGGGCGGGTCAGCGGCCGCGGGGGGTTGGGGGGGGGGGTTACGCTCCATCTCCGATCAACTTACTTCGAGTCCCATAC
>JZLH01S0038923.1:0-11905 GCA_001188425.1 Eucidaris tribuloides
TAAAATAATACTTGGAATTCAGAGGATTATGAAAGGGACTTCCCATCCTATAAATAGAGTATTATGTGTGACATCTCACCCCCTCTCTCTTAATGTATTTACAATGTATTTTTTATACTGTTCGTTGAAAAGTAGAAAAATAAATCTATTCAATTAATAAGATTTACAAACAAAAAAATACATTAGTAAGAGGGATAGAGTGGCTTATAGAAAGGGAGTCCCCATCCTATAAATAGAAAGTTATAAGGGTGACACCATCATCATACCCCTTTTTGCTTTATATTTGAAGGTGATGCATTAGGCATGTGATGCGTTACTTTATGTGACGTATTGAGCACGTGACATGATATATAGTACAGTACAAACAGGGAAATAATCTTATTGATTTGTTCCAAGTGCCTCTCATGTTCCTTTCTGTCATGATTTGATGCTGTGCCAATTTATTTGTCACGCTATTCAACATGTTTGGCGAATCATACTATCAAGTATCCGAGATACAAAGCGAATTCTCCATCTGACTTCTTCTGACCTTAGTCTAGGTTCTAGACTGATTTTTTTTAAAATTCCAATCACAAAGTGATATTAACAACTTAAACTAGGTGCGAGTCTGGAAACATAGACCAGATAAAGCTACGCTCGCATATCGCGTCGTTCTGATATGGGATTGAGATAAGGGATTGGAAATGGGTGCACAAAAAGTTAGCAGTCTAATGTGACCTACGCAAGTTGATACAATGGCAGTGGTGGATCAACAAACATTTCTTGATTGGGGACAGGATGAGGGGGTGAGGGTGGAGGTGGGGGAAGCAGATCACAAACATTTCTTGATGGGGTGGGGTGAGGGTGGAGGGGGTGGGGAAGCAGATCACCAGATTGCATGCACAATGTGCGTGGACAAAGGCCGTTAATACTTTATTGAGTCTATGGTGCTAGGGGTCGTTCTCCATGCACGCGATTATCACAACCCATTGTTTGAAATGCAAGTTGACGTTGTCACTTGGACAAAAGCGAGGATTGATTGACAGATAGGGAAACACATCGCGACTTGAATTAAACTTGAAAACAATAAAACACAAGTGCTTAAAGTTGCTTAGCCAAGAACGATTCCAAATTACGTCATTACGTTAAATACATTAATGTCGTCAGTATCATGTTATTGTTTGGTTTTTTTTTTTGGATACGGACGAGGATTTATTTTGGCATGTCTGGCCGCTGTCAAACCGACGTTTATTCGGGCAAAGAGCCAGCCTCGATACGAGGTTCGTATTCTATGAATGAGGCGTGGGTTTGGGTTTGCAGCGTAAACATTACAGTTTGGGCACTGTGAAGTGACTTTCTGAAGTTAGGTGATGAACTCACTCAGTCTTTTGGCCACGGGATGCTACCACTACAACAATTAATACCACTATTACCACCACCACCACCACCACTACGCGATTACCAACGCCACCAACATCATCAGCACCAACAATACAACAACCAACACCACGACAACAAACATCAAAAATTCCACCAGCAGCATCATACCACAACTTCCACTTTCATCTAAACCACCGCCAGCAACAGCACATGCACCAGCACCAACCCACCACCTCCACCATCACCACCACCACCACCACCACCACCCCACCACTCACCACCACCACCACCATCACCACCACCACCACCACCACCACCACCACCACCACCACTGCCACCACCAACAACAACACTAATCAAACCACAGCACTACAAACCAATACTAGCACTTCACCACCTAAAACTCTGACTTGAAGAAATAGAAAAATAGATATTTAACTGTATCAAAATTTAATTACATTTATCTTAAAGGGAAGACAAGAAGAATTGAAGAAGTTCTCACTTTATTAAGGACACAGTGATACCAGAATCAAGTTTACTTAAGGTTCTGGTGCAAAAAAAAAAAAAAAAGATAAAACGTTTCTTCTTTGTTGTACAATGATTTATCAGAAACCACTGTGATCTTCAAATTTGTTGCATGGCTTTGTATGCGTTCAATTTCTCTCACGGTCATACCTTAATTCAATACCGGTAATTAATTCTTGTTCCTCCTCAAGTAAACAAATTCATGACAAATTATTCTAACTTCCATACACAATCTATTCATTCATTGGTATCCGTTTCAATTTCTTTGGTTCTTGAAGTATTCTTGACTTCTCCCAATGATTCCACTGCCCTTTAAAGGCACCGTATAACAATACTTCCATTAAAAAAAAAATGTGAGCTACATGATTCCCCGTGCTACTATAGTGTCTCTGATAATGTCTAAAAATGAAGCCCTGAAAAAAAAAGCCAAAAAAAAAACCCATTGCAGTTCAAAATGATCATTAAGTGCTTTCAAAAAGTAAAAAAGCATTGGGCGACCATTCCAGGCTGCTGTGTAGCAGAATTTTCATCAGCCGAGAATAATTCATGTGCCAATTTTTTTATCTGTACGTATTTTACAAGTGACAGCATAACTCTCCGAACTTTTGTGTTGGGGTCACATTCAAACACTGTCGGATTTGTATGTGGGATAGCAAAGTTTGATAATCTTTTTAAATGGGCCGTCTACATTGTTATTTAATGCATTAATGTTATCCTGTGTCATCAACCAAATAACGAAGTATTTCACGATAAAAAAATCATGCGTACATATTCTTTTAGTAATTGACTTTGCATTGATTTGAACGTGACATTACTCACAGTCTCTATCGTGGATAATTTAGACCAGCAAGGTCATAGAAGCGTATAGAAACCCTCAAGTTTGAGTTGCACCTCGAAGCTTCGTGGAATATTTGACAATAAAACGCCGAAACGATTCTATGAAAGTGCAATATCTCGCGTGTCGCTTATTACCGGTGCATTATTCAGTACGTATTTGATTAAAATAACGTCATGCTGTAAAACTGCCTGCCTCTGATGCTCCACGAAAATGATGTGATCTTACTGGGAAAAAATAATTATACAGTTACTATAATTGATAGTGTAGTTTCTTGACAGGAAAGAACGAAGTGGAACGGGGAGGGCGGGGGGGGGAGGGGGGAGCGGTTTATGGTGAGAAGGAGGCCCATTTTACGTATGCGTTTGGAGTAGATTCCAGAAAGTATTTAAAAAATCACTATATTCATAAACATTTGCGCTCAACTTACATGACTTTTTAGCCTTAATTGATGTATTACAGGTATACTGAGTTATGCTTTGTGTCTGTGGACTGTATTCTGAAAAAAAAGTTATGTGTAGGGCATAAACCTATAAGGCTAAACGTTGTTCATATTATGTATAATAGAGATAGATAAATAGATAGGCCTAGATAGATAGATAGATAGATAGATAGATAGATAGATAGATAGATAGATAGATAGATAGATATATGGATCGATAGATAGATAGATTGATAGACAAATAGAGAGAGATAGATAGAGGGGCGGTACAACTACTTCATCGAAAAGAGAAGGGTGAAAACCCGGTGTGATGGTCACTTCAACACTTCAACACGGGCCCTATATGTGGCTCGGTATATAGCTTGCTGCCTTGCTGAAGGAAGCATGGTCCAATAGTTAAGCGCTATGAAACAAATATTTTTATAGCGCTGTATAAATAACAATATGGTGTTGATTTGTATTGTATTGAAATATTTATACTCATTTCTGAAGGTTTTATTTCCCCTTGAAATTGGGACTCATATTGTGTAAGGGTCCGCAGATAAAAAGTGGGAAGAGATGAATGAGATGAAAATTTCGTCGGTATAGATCCAGAAGGGCGTTAACGCAAAATACATTGTCAACCAGAAGGGCGTTAATGCAATTGACTTTGTACAGTGATAGCGCCTTTCTGGTTCTCAACAGTTTGTGCATTAACGCCCTTCTGGCTCTATACCGACGATTTTCTCTTTTGAGAATTTGGCATCCACGTCTAGGGTGTTGGATGAATAATGACATCTACCTGTTAGAAAAAAAAATAAAAGAAGGCCCGAATTTAAATGTCAGCAAAAGCAGACCAATTTTATAAGTGGTATATCCACGTGTGTATTAACTCTCAGAGTATCATTCTTCTTAAAATCCTGTTAACAAATAACAACATTTGTCTTTGGGTCTGAGAGGCTTAATATGGGAGACCCCCATGCTGGTCCTTTTCACTGCCAATGTACTTTAAATATAATTAATATATTCAAAACCACTTTGAGTTTTAAGGAAATAATCCATGTTGTTATACAATTATTTCTAATTCCGAACTGGCTAAAAAACATATCTTTTGTAAGTATGTGTGGGACTGTTGTCATATGCTGACATATACACAAAAGTACACAAGGAACTTCTTGACGAGTCGAAGCAGAACAATGGAATTTACAACTCAAGCTCTCATACCATGAATAACATCTCGAATGTATACTCTACAAATACGTCGGCCATTTCCCCTCGCGTATGGCAGGAATATAATTTTCAATGACTTTGCTTTTGCCAGAGTAAACAAAAACTATATTTTCTAAAAATAAACCAAGGCGATGCAGATTGGTTGGTGGCATTCAATGACATTCTGTCCCCGAAACTTTTTTTTTTGCATTCGGTAGGTATAAACATATTTTGACCAAGTTTGCTGAATAGGAATAGATTTTGACGTAATAGCTCATTATTGTCGAAGTTGTAATCGAAATTGTAATGTTAGTGTATCGATGTACGCGATATAGAAATTCATGCAGTTGAAATATACATGCATTATACACATTTATGAATTTGAATTAGGAATATTGAGTACTGCAATGATGTTGTTTACGTACTATAATTACTAAATCATTTCTTTACGAATGTGTGATATTGTTGATGAAAAGTTGATATATAGTTGTTCAATAAATAGAAAATACAACATAAAAAATACCGACATTCCACGTCGTAGTTCAATTTGATATGAACATGTCTCTGGTAAATTGGAGAATTACTTTTTTTTTCTCTACCTAGGTTCATTGCAGGATTTTGTAAGATAATAATGTTTCTGTCAGCATGCTTGGAAGACAATACCTACAATATCTGTCTGATTATATTGTTAGGCATGTCCATTATATATATTTTCGTTATTTTTTGCGGAATGTCAAGTAACACACACAATCTCTTTCAAGTTTCAGGAGTTTTGGGTGTTTATAAATGAACTTTTGAAAATTAGGGTGGACTCTAATTCAAGTTCGAGAATGGATTTAATACATGGGACCGTTTATCATAAACAAAATACGTTGACGTTTAATTTGTGTCTTCTCTGTCCAATTCAACTTGCAGATTACACTCACAGGTAAACAGTTTCAGTTTGAAGTTGTTTATTTTATGGATATGATTTGCAAAGAAAACTGACCTGCTCAACCTGAACTTGAAATTCCCAGATCACTCTGAGTTTTATCTTGAAGTTTACACTCAAGGAAACAGTTTCAGTTTGGGGTTGTTTATTTGAAGTTGTGGATATGATTTGCAAAAACTGACCTGCTATACCTGAAATTGAACATCCCAGAACACTCTTAGTTTTATCTTGAAGTTTGCATTCACGGGCCATTTTCACTTTGATGTTGTTTATTTTAAGTTATGAATGTGATTTGCAAAAACTGACCTGCTCAACCCAAACTTAAAATCCCGGATCACTCTTTGTTTTCCACAATCCACACCGTGATAATTAACTCATCTACTCTCGTCTAAATTGGACCGACATGCAGAGTCTCTGTTTCATTTTACAACGCTGTGACCGATCGTAAACTGACATTATTTCCTTCCTTGTCGAAAATGTCATCAATTATTTATATCCTATACGTTTTCCCTTTCACTTCCCCAATTCACCTGACACGTAAATGCCTCATGTAACAGCGTTCCAAGTTAAAAAAAGAAAAAATCTGAGCTGTATAATCCTCCATGCTGTGTCTGATAAGGTCTAAAAATGAAGCCCTGAAAATTGCCCTTCAATACAATCATTAATAAAAATGCAAATAAACAATTCCAGTTTCTCACATGGACTGCTGTGTTATATAGAAAATGTTTTTTATTCACATGATATCTGTAAAACCAGAAATGTTCGCGAGCATTTAACTTTCGCGAATTTCGCGAGGAGTCAAGATTCGCGAAAGTAAAATGCACGCGAAAGATTGTGTATACACAACTTTTTTTTTAATGCCAATACAAATACAAGTCAAATGACTCAAGTTAATAGTGCGCGGCCACTTACGATGGTCGCATGCAGTCCCGGTCGCAGTGCACTTCTACATCTGATAAAATGGAGTTTCAGAGGCATTAAAACAAATATTTTCTATAAATCGTTGTGATAATTTATTAATAAAACACCCAAATGCTTCTTCCTGGCAAATTTCGTTATATTTTTACTTTTTCATGGTCAGTGATTCGCGAAAGTTTCATGCACGCGAAATGGCCGTCGGCTCCTATTCGCGAAAGTTTCATGTCGCGAGTTAAAGTATAGTGTTTTACAGTAATTCATGTGCTAATATTTATTTGTTATTTGCTTGCCTATAATTAATGTGACAGTATAACTATCTAACATTTCGTGTTCTATGGTTGTTTGTCCATTCAAATACTATAACAACTGCATTTAAATTGAACCTCCACAATGTTTACGCTTCGTATTGATTATGATCTGGATTTGCTTTACAGTGTGTAAAAATATGTGTGTTATCTCATCATTTATTTAAATTCCAAGATTTTTCCCTATCACTACCTCTTTGAGATTATTCACTACCCTCCTTCATGATATTCTTGTAAACGAATAAGAGTGATGGTCTTGTATACGAATAAGAGTGTTGGTTTCAAAGGTGTTGTTTTGTAACATTATTTTCATGTATATTACTCACCCTGTATACAAAACGGTATCCAAAATACTGATATGCATATACGATCTACCTACACAATGTGTTGATATTGTTTGAATAATTTGTAGCCTAGACTGAGCACTTTTTCCACGTCATATCGTTTATACCAATAACAATAGTATTTACGTTGTAAGTTACGTGTTCAAATCATTTGCCTAGAACTTTTGTGAAAGGAGTAGTAGTATACCAGGTACGGGCAATTCATGCCATGATTTTCCATCAATAGTAAAGCGTCCCATCGAGAAAAATAGGAATGTATAAGTTAATTACCGATTACGTGTGTAGAAATTGACGTACTACCATAATCTAGTTGGAACAACAGCATTCCAGAGGCCTAGTTTCAATAGGAGGGATCATTGCCTATTGTGATTTATTGGATTCGCAGGTCACCACACGTTATAATCCCTCTATTCACGCGTATCAAAACGCACACCCCTCGTTGAGTTAGCGAATCTAGCCTTCCATGGCTCTGAGCCAATCAGCTGTCAGCAATTCTGCAACCCAATGGTAGCGGCGGAGGACATGAATATTCATGATTTTACGTGGAATTGAAAGATATGACATCATTGTTGCGGGAATCAATGGTGATTTTGTGGCTTGCAGTGGATGGTATACGGGCAGGTGGTATAAAGACATGAACGTAGCCAGATTTCTAATCATTACAGTTCTAACTCTCGCAGCGAACAAATATACATCAACAAAACTTGGATTATTAGCAACAAAACTGCACGACCTACGGCGGTCATACGTGATTAGAATATCCGAGTAAGTTTTCAGTGAATTTACTGAATTAATGGTTTATTTCTCTTTTACAGATTCGTGTGCCGATGCTAGTTTGTGTAACCAATTTTCTTCACAGATATCACTAGTTGTGAGTTGGTGTTGCAGACGGCCAGACCGCATGTTGTATGTTTAGTGTTACTTATCTGTCGTCTGCTGCGCTTACGCGTCATGTTCCAAATTGATTTTTCAAAAACTGATCTTTTCATTAGTAACTTAACACTGTGAAACTTTAAATGGCTTATTATTTCGGACTATATAATCATTGCAAGGTTATATGGTTATACATTCTGTAGGTATTCAACTCTGTGAATTTCCCTCAAATATGTGTTTTCATGTCCATGGACTTGCTTGTGTGACGTCAGGACGACTTTGAGATGTTGCGTGCCGATTCGAAACTGAAAGAAGTCTTTGACGCAATTCACGACTACTGACTGTTTAACACTGACCCAAGTTTTGAATTCCTTGTTACTATACTTGTGGATAAACCTGAACGATGACATTGCATATTACTGGCAAGATTTCCCCGAATTTTCCTCACGATCACGAGTAAACGACGAGGTGTATGTTATGGTACGGAAATAGCCGGTTCGTCACCGGGGCAGCGCCCCGGGAAATCTACCCCGATATCTGATGGTTGTTTGTATTTCACTACAGTTGTTTCCGCGGCACTTGTACTTGCAGCACGTTATTCTCTGGTACGCTGCTCTTTGATTCAATTTGTTCACGGTCATATTCGAACTCGACCACAGACATTTTACCAAATGTTTCAATGAGATTTTGTATTTTATTTTGAATGACTTGACTCCCTTGCCTTGGTAAATACTTGCTTATAATAATTTTGCTTTTTTTTCTTGCAGATCTGAACCAAAACCTAACTACATCTTCGGGCAACATGTTTTCGACTGGCGAAGTTTGCATCGTTTCACCAACACCAATCACAAGCATCGACCCGGTAAGAAATTACCTTAATATAACTTATTTTCAGTTAAAAATATGTTAATAATATTGCTAGATCGTTTACATAGAGTCTGTTCAAATTCGTAATAATTGTGTGTTGTTTCTTTGCATCTATTCTAACTGCATTCTGCACATTCATATGTAAATTTTGAAGTATTTTAGACTTGGCAGGTTTGGAAAGTAATATATCAAGTATCAAGAGCTTTCTACTATTTGTAGTTTAAAAGGTAACACAATCGCCCCTTTCTATTGGAACAGAGGAAGTACAAAGTGGGATTTCTGTTATGATTTGAAAATTTGAAAAGAAATATACCCGCTCAATGTAATACGGGAAGTATTCACTCAAGGGCCATTGGGAGTGTACGTTGTACAAAACTATACAGCTGACTATACTATAGTAGTAGTAGTACCCGCTTGTGCATACATGATATACAGTACAACGTATTCACAGTATTATAACCTCTAGTGCATTGTAATGGTAGGCCTACATTATCAGCGGTTTTTCAGTTGCACGGTTTTACGATTGTAGAAAAAGATCTACCCGGTCAAAGTACGCATAGATATCGCTTTCGTAGGGAAGCATACAGAAAGTGGGGTTTGTATAGTTCAAAACTGTTGAACCTATTCCGCGTGTTGTAAGGGGGTCATTTTTTGGCGAATAGGCCCGCGGCGAACAGTCGCTGCAGTTAACGATTCGTGACGTCATTGTGTTTTGTTATTCGGGAATGCAAATAGGTGGATGAGCCAAGTGTAAACCGCATTTTCCAGGCAGCGACCGCAAGCGGGGGTTTCCCTTTTTTCTACCGGGGAGATAACGCGTCATACTATAAATTCCAATGGGTTGGAGCATGTGTGAAGATGAAACTAGTTGTTTATCAGTGATGCAAAAAAAGTACAATGTCGCGTCATACCGACCTATCGGTGGCGATACCTGCCCGGTGTGTTGCGCAATAAGTTGTAGTGATGTAAAATATTTGGGATATTTCAGGTATATTCTTGGGTATTCACGAAAGATAGGTCATTTGTTATATAAACTCATGTTGACTAAACCGAATGATTAAACGCTCCATATCTTGTTTGGCTTAAACGGTAAGAAAATTGGTCTTAATCATTTTGTATTTCAATCTTTATGAAATTGCAATCTGAAATAATTCGGCCTATGTGTTTTGCAAATTCTGAAACAAATTATTTAAGCAGATTTATTCTTTTGTCTTTAATTTGAACATGATGTACAATGCAATGTCAATACTGTTTGAATATTTCAAAGAACATTCACAATTTTGTTTAAGTTACAAAACAAACCGATTTAAATCATGTTTTTGAATTACAATTGATGTATTTTCCTCAAACAGGAAAGAAAAATATTTTGTATATTCATCGGAATAAACTTTGTATTCATGTATGTTTATGTCCTTTGTCTATTTTCAGGATGCAGCGGCCTTAGCAGAATTAGACTTGGGCAGTAACCTTCTTGATCTTGATCTGGTACAGGAACAACAGAGACACAGAATGGGCGACACATCCAGTCCCTCCGTCTTCAACTTCGGATTCCCTCCCGCTCCCGAAATGCAGGGGCTCTCCTTCTACCAGGACCAGCATCCGGCCCCACAGCCAATGATGGGCGCTCCCATGTTCCAGCAGGGGGGTTTCGGCAACGTGCTGAGCGAGATTGATGAGAGCGAAATGGCGAGACTTTTGATGCGGGAGATGATCCCCGACATTGTAGCAGATTGTCAGATGCTCAACATTCACCCAAGTAAGTAAAACACACTCATGAATATTCATATTTATCATAGAAATGATTTTATGTGCTCATAAACTAAAGTTTCATATTCAAGAAATTCACCAAGTAAGTGAAACATACTCAAGAATATTTATACAAAAATTATTTAATCTGCTCATAAATATTAATATTCGATAAAGAGAAGAGGATGGTATAGAGACAGTGATTTTCCGTTTCAAAAAATGGTCTTTTCCGTTTTTGAAAACCTGTAATTCGGTTTTAACTTGATCTGAAAATGGAAATTCTGTTTTGTCATAGAAAATGTACACAAGAAAAGCATAACTTCCATTATGCAAAGGTGAATTCCATGAATTTTCACCTGAAAAGTAAACAACCGAAGCGGATTTTCCATTTCAATTTACCGGAAAACGGAAAATCACTGTCCCTAATGGTAGTGATTTATTTATTTTACAAATACCAGTATTTGAGCTTGTTTTGCAAAACATATATTCTCAGAACAGATTTAACTGTCCAAATAATAAGGTTTAAATAACTTGGTATTGATTAATAAAAACAGTTAAAGACCAATAAATTGGATGATGGTAGTACTGAATGCTGATGGGGATAAATCTCAAAATAACTGTGCTATTAAAATGTGTTTATACTTCCCCAATCACCCTTTTGATGTTCGAGAAACGCGTTTGCATATTATATAATCCTTTATCCTCTATTCCGCATTTCTTTCTCATTAGATTTGTACACATGGTCGCCGGAAGACGTCCAGAGGTGGATCGACTGCGTAACGAGGCGGTACGAACTCGGCGACGTCAACCCGATTCTCTTCCATATGAGCGGTGCAGCCCTGGCATCGATGAGAGACGAGGATTTCAGGGAGAGGGTACCAAAATGCGGAGACATCCTTTTCAGCATCGTGTACATCTTGAAATCAGCGGCTGGTGTCAACATTGACCAACATCAGGTACAAGTGGTACCCCAGGCACCCTTCGTACCAAACGTACCAGCACCCGTGGTACCCACGACGCAAACCGTGGTTCCGCCCACCTACGACACACACCACCAGATGATGCCTGCCCCCGTTTCACCAAACGCAATGCACAAAGACTACGACAGCGGCAGCACAGGCTCACCGAGTGATGGTAAGGAATCAAAGAAATATTCAAAGAATTTGCAGTAATTTGTATATTTCATGTATTTGAAAAGTTCGCAGCTAGTATTTAATGTATTTGAAGGATTTGCAGTAATTTGTATATTTCATGTATTTAAAAAGTTTGCAGTAATTTATATATTTCATGTAGCATGAAGAATTTGCATTGAATGCTACATTTCATATCATTACAGATTTCAATAAGAATTTGGCCTCGAAAAATATTCAGAGTGAATAGGAGTACTTTGGTATTTGGTTATTTTTGTGTGAATTCTTTTCCATTATCAGGTTGTGTTATGTCTTACAAAATCAAAAGGAAAAATTTTAAACAACATGTTACGAATGTCATTTTGAGTGATTGGGGAAAATGAGATATAATTTGACAATTACGCAATACAACATTTCAAAAATTCATATTAAAAAGTGCATT
>JZLH01S0038956.1:5428-25296 GCA_001188425.1 Eucidaris tribuloides
TGTTAACTTGTTGTAGTGGTATTGAGAGAGTGAGAGGGTTAAACTTGTAAAACATAGTTTCCAGGTCTATGTCAATGACAACCACCATGGCTTGATTGAGTGAGGTCAAGGAAAAAAGTTAAGCAGCAGCAACAAGTTGGTGCAAATTAAAACAATGTAATCAAAATACAATGCAGAATAACAGGTGCAAGACTTATTTGTCAGACGAGTTATCCCAGTTATCCTGGAAAATATACCCGTAAACCTCAACCCGTGACCCCCCCCCCCCTAAAAAAAAAGAAAAGAAAAAATCTACGCTATTGTTCAACTGCCTATGATGTAACCATTTTGTGTTATTTCACTGCTAACAGCTGTGTGTCATGAAAAGCACATTCCCCCACTTAATGTTGGTATGTCTCTATCATTATTGGCACTTACATTTGTGTTGTGTTACATTCCGATTTGTGCCAGCCACCACCCAGGCCACGCATTTTAAAATTGAGAACAAATAGAGTCATTTATCTTGATAAAGCTCAGCTGTTTGTAGCTGATTGAAACATTTGTGATGCTGTACGGATACAGGGACACTTCACAACAACAACAACAACAACAACAACAACAAAACAACAACAACAACTACTACTACTACAGTGATATTTTTAGGCCCTGCCCTTTGACCCTTTAACTGGTGCAGCTGAAAACAGTCACTGTCACCATGCTGTCACAGACCCAATTCTGCAGTGGATCCGTTACATACCAGATGTGCTGAAAAAGGAAGTAGCCCCAAAGTGACTGTGTAGGGAAGGAAACATTGCAGACATCGCGGCCCAGAATTGCACGTCAGAATTTGGCCTATTTCATGCAGTCGTGTTAAACTCGTCTGGGAAATGATACAATTCCAATAGTTCAATCTCTCTGACCTCCCCCATCAATAAATGCAACTTGATACAGTTAGTATCAGTTTCATGTCTGGCATGCGAAGATAAATTCTGTTCATGTATACATCTTTGTCTGTTTATGAATATCTCATAGGTTTGATTGATAAGGGACACAAACTTAGGGAAATAAAATATATGTGACATTATGATGTTGATGGTATATGAAATGAGCTGGTAGGATGGCATTTAAATTTGATATTAAGCTATTTTTCTGTATTTTTTTTAACTATTGAATTTCTCATTAGCTGTTTTTATCAAATATTGTCTTAACTACTGGTATAATTTTGGTAAGGAAGGTAGTCAATGTCTATAATGTGTTTGACAAATAAGTATTGTAAATTTGTGTGAACAGAATTTAACCATAAAGGAAAAAGGGGGTAAAATATTAGTAGAATAAAACACTTACGTCTGTTGATTTCCTTATTTTAGTTTGTGGATAAAATTGAAGTTTATAATTGATAAATCTGAGAAAAGTAACCTAATTGACCACAACTTTTGCAGATTGAATACTCACTTGTAATAGTCTCGGTTTCAGACCATGCAACTTTTTCCATTCCCAGAGTGCTAGTACACTCATTCTCCGACTTTTTCTATCTCCACTCTGCCTAGCTCAGAAAACTAGTCTTAGTTCAAGACAGTTAACTGATGATAGCAGGCCTAATTTCTCTAGGAAATAGGATAAGTTCTTGCATCTGGAAGCCAGAATAACTTGTAAGCTAAAGGTTTGTTTCTACTCAATGATGCTTGTATGTCTTCATCTAAAAATAACAGAATTACCAAACCAATGCATCACAATCAAAACTCCTCACAATGTCATGATCTCCCTAATGCTTCCTCACACTGATATAACCAGCCCATTTCCCCTTGACTTTTATCATTCTTATGTCAATACAGGAAAGACTTCAACGTAAATGTCCTCGAAGCATTTGTCGCTCTCCACGAGTTCAAAGATATGATCCTGGTACAAGCCCTTCGGTAAGTCGAAAAGATTAACAACGCCCTTCCTCTCCTCATGGACCCTGCTATTCTGCAAATTACCAGCGAACAATACCGTTTCAATTAAATGTATGAGTCAGTACTGAACGTATTGTCAAACCAAACATACATAGGCCTACATATCCATAACTCGAGTATCTGCCATTATGTGACATAAATAGTCAGAGCTTTCAGTTGTTGACAAAACCAATGTTATGAGAGTGAAAGTCATTGTGTTGATGTGATCGTAGTTTCCTCTTATCCGATAACGAAAGCTTCTCAGTGTCATTTTTTTATGCCTTTCACTTAATTGTGCTGATGGATGGTTAAAGGAAGCAGCAATGATTTGCAGTTTCCTCAAATTTCATGTAAATATATAGTTTATTTCAGACTCATCAGAACAATTATTTATGAGATATTGTGAAAACTGTTTTGCTTCCTGTGGGGTTGCATGCATCTACTGGAATTAATATACATGTGATGTACAAGAGTCAGTGATACCTCCTCAGTCCTAACATATTTATTTCAGATCAAAGTTCTGATAATTAATAAACCTTTTAAATCATGTTATCAGCACCAGACCCCTTCTAAATTATGTGTATTAAAAAAGGAGATTGCATTTACTCTTCTGCCTTATTTCATTAAGACATCTGACACATTTTATTAGTTCAAAAGTTTCAATGTGCAATATTCCTATTGAAAGATGCTGTTATGTTTGCATACTTTGTGAGAGATAAATGACCATGTAATTGTTCACATTGTAGCTCAGTATTGTGATAGGTGGTTTTTATGGCACATAAAATCAAGAACACAATTGTTTTAAAGGCATGGCATCTCTTGTGCAAGCCTCAAACCTAACAGTGGGTAAATACACTGATATACAGAAGAAAATATAAGTTTAGAACATTTAGCACAATACAAGTAGAATCACAGTGACTGCGAGACTTTGATTTGAATTATTGTCTCATTTGTTTCATTTGTGTCAGTCTCAATAATATTGTCTGATGAAAAGCCTTTGGAGATCTAATGGTTCAACTTATATACAAGTTATACAAGGGACAATGAGTTGATTCCAAGAATAGGAATTGTATAATGTGAAAGCAAAATACAAGGACGTTTTTGAAAGTGTTTTTTGCAGATTTGTGTCGTCATTTTTTTTTCTCAACAATCTTGCATTTCTCCTCCTCCCCCTCCACTGATTTCCATCTGCTCAATTCTCTGTCTTCCATTCTCCTCATCCTATCTTTCTCATTTCTACCCTCTCCTGATATCCACCCCATTATAGACAATTCCTATGGAGCTTCAGACTACCAGGAGAAGCACAGAAGATCGACCGAATGATGGAATGCTTTGCTAATCGGTACTGCGAGACAAACCCTGGGGTCTTTGAATCAACAGGTAATAAGAACTTTTCCTTCTGTTAAGCTTAAGGAAGGGGGCAGGTTGATGTCCCCCCCCCCCTTCCAACTGAGTTAGGTCATGTAATTCCAAAGTTATTGGTTCACTTGAGTTGGTCTGCATCATCTCTTAAAGAGAAAAATCTCATTATAAGGTCTTCCTCAAATTTCCTAATAAAAGTTTTACTCCCTGTAATATATGAAACAGGAAAGGAAACACTAGTATATTCTGCAAAAAAATGATGCATCCTGTCTGTTTTGTAATGTTCCTTACTGCATAGAATAATTGAAAGCTATCCCCATCCCATCCCCTTCCTAGATTTATGTGAACCAGAAATGATATAGTGAAACTAGGAATGATATTAATGATAATTATGTAGTGTTGACATGAGGAAATGATGTTAAGTATAGTTTTTTGCTTTTCATTTCTTTATTTTGATAATGAATTTGCAGCTCATAATAAAGGTGCTACATGTTAACTGTGTAAGTCAACTTGAATGCTCAAAAACATTAAACATTTCTAAATGAGAATGCATCTTGCTGAATGGTAACTCGTTTTTCCCCATCACTCCAGACACATGTTACGTTTTATCGTTTGCCATCATCATGCTGAACACCAGTCTACACAACCCCAATGTCAAGGACAAACCCACGTTGGAGAGGTTCATCCACATGAACAGAGGGATCAATGAGGGAGGGGATCTACCTGAAGAACTCCTGAAGGTGAGGGGGTGGAGTGGATCACCCACCATGTCATATTGAAAGGATGAAGTATGTGTTGCTTTATTCCTTAAAAAAATAAATAAATAAATTCTGTGTCCTGCAAAACACACATACACACTTGTAAGCATTGCCAATCAGGGATGTTGTACAGATCTATACAAACATGGTCTTTAGATCACGATTACACACCTCCAAGAGGGGACATTGTATGTGTATATACTCTGGACACACAATGTGTGTTTGACAGTTTACTGCACAACCGTGGACTTTATCCAGTGCATATTTTTTTTTTTTCAAAATTTCCAACATACCCCTATACAAACGAGGACGCAATGTTCAACCATTTGCAATACCTAGTAAATCGAGGCCTAGGCCTACTCGATTTGTGTTGTGTCCTTAGTTGATATGTAGGAGCGTATGACTTTATGCCTGTTAGGAAGTGCTTACACTCCCACTTTCGCACAGACACGGACGCACACACGCACAGACACACATGCAAATTGAGGGAGAATGAAGGGGGAAATGTGTGGTGAATAACAGGTGTGATTTTTCTGGTCTTTAACTTACATCAAATTAAAATTACTGCCAAGATGCAAAAAAGTCTTAGTAGAAATTATGTTCATGTAGTCTTGAAAATAATGTTAAAAGTATACTTTTGCTTTTTCATCAGACACAGATTTGTTCATTGTAGTCCTCAAGAACTATTTTGTTTGTCTGCTTATCTCATATGAGAGGCAGAAAGAGTGAACCCTTGTCTGTGTCTATGTAGACTCTTGTTAGGCATAATTTGTCAAATCCTCTACAATATCCTGTGTATTCTCTACAGGACGATCATCTCAACTGTGAGCCCCACCCCACTACATTTCCCCCTACCCCTCCCCGAGTAGATCTTAGAGGCCACAGCAGAAAATGACCCTGAAATTTGTCAGTTTCCTGCTTCAAGGGGCGACTATGATATAGCTTCTTATCTTAAATATAGGGAAAGACTTTTCAGGTGTTTTCATTTTTTGTTCGCCCAGCTTGAATTTAAAAAAAAGATATTGGGAAACGCAACCTGCAGGTGATTATGTATATGGTTCATATGAATGTGCATAACATGCCTTATAATTAACTTGTGTATATATATCCGAATACAATTTATTTGGTTATCAAGCCGTGCTGTGACAAATTCTAAATAAATGTTTCCATAAGTCTCTGGTGGAAATTTGAAAGGAAGAAAAAAAAACCTGTGTATGGGTTATATGAATGAGTAGAACATATCTTGAAAAGAAAAGTATATAGAGAAAACCATTTCTTCTGGCTGTCAAGTTTGTTATTTTGTTTCTTAATAATTCTCTGATCAAAATACAGTCAAACATGTCTCAGTGGCCACCTCTCTATAGCAGCCAATCTGTCATATAGGGTCACTAAAATGATTCCCCAGAAGAGAAATTATGTGTTGAAGAACCTGTGTATAGCAGCCACTTGTCTATAAAAGTGGGTGGCCACTATAGACAGGTTTCACTATATATGACATCTCTGTTTTACATGATTACAAGCAATGAAAAAAGTTATCAGAAAGAGACTTTACAGTTTGTTTTCGATAGTATTGAAAAGGAGACCGTATTCTTCATTACCCTTGAACATAACAGACAAATTGGAAGGTCAGCACCACGTTTACTTTCCCCAGTTACCTTTCTTTACTTTCAGAGAGAATCTTACTTCTTTCATTTTCACAACTAATACCCCTTTTATAGTGCGCGCCGACTTTACCCCGCTTCAGAAGCGGGGTAACTTTAGCACGGGGTAAGTCGTTTTATACTGCCTTTTTTCGACCACCCATGATGAGAGCGAGACCGGACTAGTTGCCGTGGTAACCTATTGCCATCTCAGCTGTGCTTCCCGCGAGTGCGAAAATTGTTGATCAATACCTACATACGCTTCATGGGTCACTGATTTAGTCCGCACTAAAATCAAGAAACGTTTTATACTGACGTTAGCTTGGGCCTGGTGCGGACCTGATGCGGACCTGATCCACCTCCCAGCCCGCACTAACTTTAGCTCGGGCTAAATATTTTTCGACCTTTTATAGTGAGAGTTACCCCGCATCAGGTCCGTACCTTGATGCGGGGTAACTCTCACTATAAAAGGGGTATAAACTATGCTGACACAGTCTTTATAAAAATCCCGTAGTTAGTTCAAGCTAGTCCTGTCTATCTGTACAGTTTACCATGTTCTGCAGTCAGCAAATAGTCATAGGAAAAAGGAACGGGCTGGGGTAGAGACCGAGTCTGTAACATACTGCGTGGATCTATCGATAACGGAATAGTTGTTCAGATTCCGCAAATGGCCATACCCTGGTCTGCAGCAGTTGCAACATAGCTCGCATTCCATACATGTCTTCCAATAAATTACATTGTGTAAGTGCATGTCACAGCTAATTGGTCGTATCAAGAGGACCATGACATGTATGTAATTGCCATTGGATTTAATGAGGCTGTATTACAGACAAACAGAGTGCAAATTATACATACATATACATACATGTGTGTGTGTGAGTGTCTGTATGTGGGTTTGTTCATCTTGCATATATATAACACAAATTAAGGATGCGTTCATGAAGTTTTCCGGATACTGAAGCAAATGACCTCCAAATTACCACCTGAACTGTTTATTTTTTTTTCATGCCAGTTTAAGTTACTGGTACTTAATATTTTGAATTAATGTTATAAAAAATGTTATGAAAGGAATATAGAGGTATGTTAGATTTAATTAAAACAAGTTTTCAAATGCTTATTGAGTTCATTTTGACAATTGTGTTTGTGTGAACAAGACTCATTCACGGGAAGTATGTGCAATAGTACAGTGAAATATTTACATGACACACTTCTGGTATCAAGCATCTTGTGACAAGTGTGAATGGGGCATCCTTTGCTACCTGATGTTTATTCAGACTACAGCAGAATTTTTACAAACCTTAACACTGAACACATGTATATAGCTAGCAAATTGGCAGTTTGACAGGATAGTGTGACATGACATCTATCATCAGATATGTCAGCACATATATTGTTATACAATTATTACCCAATTTTCATTGCACACACTTGGAGAAGTAGGGTTCCGGACTAGTGTGATCAGTGTAAACAGTGTCTTTTTTAAATCCACTGTAGGATACATATAGACCTTTACCACATATACAGTATATGACCCATTTTCCATTTAAATTTTGAGCATGCTTTTAGTGTACATGCATCAGTGCAGTATGAACTGGGTGATCGCTGTGTCATTGTGCCCTCGGTATTATCCGACTAACATGTCACACCCTTCCAGTTTCCTTCCCTTTAGGGTGGTCCTGCTAGGGGAGGATTTGGGCCTGCCCATAGTGTGTCTTACAATGTAGCTTTAACCCCTTAACCCCCATACCCCCCCCCCCCCCACATACACACACGCTTCACCTCAAAGTTTGTGTTTTGGAGTTGCATGTATGTCAATGTGATAATTCAAGCATTAAGTAATCAGTTTTGACGTGAACTTATTGCATTTTTGAACTCAGGTATCTGAGCAGGAAAGTGTACAAGTATTTCCTCAGAAATAACAACCATTGATGAATCAAAAGCTGTCCCATGTGGAACAGCTATAAAGATGATTACATGAACATTATCGGCAATTCAATTTCAGCAGACATAGAAGAAAAAAAATGTTTTTCAGATATTCAGACAGATTTATTAGAAGTATTTTTTGTTTTAAATAAATAATTTTTAAAAAACAGCGAGTATAGCCATGCAGCCTGCAATTACAGTAGTGTATTGGAAGTTCTGGCAGATGCACAGAAACTCCCTGTGGGAGCCTGTGGGAGTAGAAAATTTCTTGTGATATATCAATAACGGTGGAATTTGCTGCTAAGTCAAGTGTGGATTATGTTTTATCGCACTAAAGATTCCAAGGCCGGCCATTTTCTGTACCTTTGCAAATCAAGGACATTCAGAGAAGAAACAAATGAAAAGTCATTGACATTTCAATACTTTAATTTTGTTTAATGCTCCATCTGCCATTATTCATAATATGTCAATCCTGTCCTCCCACAGAGTCTTTACGAGAGCATCAAGAACGAACCCTTCAAGATCCCCGAGGATGATGGGAATGATCTGACACACACCTTTTTCAATCCCGACAAAGAGGGCTGGCTTATGAAACAAGGTTAGATTTCTCTCTCAACGATTATCATGTGATTGTACTGTATGTATACCAGTATATGTTTCCTTGTGCACTATACATTCTGTGTAATTTTATACACAAACGTATACTCCAGCTTAAGCATCATTAAGTTTGTAGACTGTCACTGATACATACACCTACAGTATTCTTTTGTCACGACATTTTTAATGTCATGTCAGTCATTTAACCAAAAAAAAAAGGTAGACAAAATAACAATATCATATGATCTTGATTATCTAGTGAAATGGAAGTGACAAGGCATTATGTTTCACATGTTTACAAATTTGTTATGTATTTTGGCAGTTGCTGAACTCATGTGTGAATTTCCTCTGATAACTTTCACTTTATTTGAGTGATCAGTAACCCCCCCCCAACTGCTTGGTATGTACATTCAGTGCAATATTGTTCACAACAGACTGGAAGGTTCCATTTTGTCACATAGGGATGACAACTCATTTTCAAGATATTCTTCATGACACAACTGAGTCACATGATGTAGATAAGTAACAAGAACTTGTATATCATACAAAAACGCTTTGTAGATTCGAGTTTTAAATCTTGTATATTATATTATTCAATATTATTCAATTAGTTTGTGACTTGTCAGTAAATTCATCAACGTAATACCATTTCCGTAAGATATTAATGGATAAATAAAAATAAGAACTAATTCAATTCTAAGACTTTTCAGACATTTTTAAAGGGATTTGGATATAAAAATAAAAATGAACTTGACCTATGATGCTTTGAACATACTTATGTATCTTTGGACCAGAAAAAATTGTTCACCATTGATATTTTAGACCAATGAGAGTTCAGACTCGCGTGACACATTGAATATTACACACATTAAAGTGATGAATTTTAATTTAGGAAACTTAGGACTTATTTGTGTATGAACTTTGTGCCAACTTTCAGATAAAATAATAAAGGTTTATTCACCAACTTTTAACCGTTTCAATTCAGTTCTGTACACCTAAAAATATTACATGACAAAATCAGTGAAAGGTTTACCCTACGGCAAAGGGTTTGCTGAAATCAGAATTCTTAGAACAAGGTCCATTCTGTCGCTACTTCATTGTATAGTTGTAAAAAGAGCTGCTTCAATTGAATGTGTTGTGTGAAATAGTTGGGTGGAAATCAGTTGAATTTGGCGATGACACAAAGCAGTTTTGGGATTGTTATGTTTTTTGTTGTTTGTTTTTTTGGTAAATTAGCCTGCAAATTCCTGCAAAACTGTAAAATGCAGAACACAATTGTGTTTGCTCTCTATTCCATTGATTACTGTCAAAATGTGGTTGTGTGAAAAAAAAGTGCAAGCCACAGCTGTATGTTATGCCAGCATAACAAAGATATTTGGGTTGTCAGTATCAGTGACAGTTTGACCTCATGAATATTTAAATTATGAATGAAACATAATAACCGAGAAATGTTATGGCTTATAAAAAGTGTGGACACAAAACAGATGCTACCGTCATATCAAAACTAGATTGCTTCAACAAGTATCTCTCAGCTTATCTCAGCAATGATAACAATGGGATAAGGAGAGTGTGAAAGTCAGCGCAAAGTAATTGACCTTTGACCCTTTGATATTTATGATACTGGCGTGATTGACAAATCTGTATTAGTCATTATACGTTTGTCTCATCAGTTGTAGCATTGTTTGTAATTACATCTGCACTGAGTTGCAACAAAGATGTTCAGCTGTTTGATGAATTACTGGGGCTTACCTGGTAGAAATCAGAAAATCCAATCAAAGATCTTGCATGAAATCAATCATCTGGTACATCTGTTTTGTTCCACTTTGCAAACCTGCTGATCAGTATACATATTAAATGCTTTTTCTGTGTGCATTGTAGAACTTACCCATAGATCTATTAACCCAAATTCTCAGCAGGTGCTGTGTATTTTGTGATTCAGTTAATTTCAGTAACGCTTTTGCAGTTGTTGCCTTTATTAATATGTCAAGCAAAAATAACCTTATTTCTTTGTGTGTGCATGTGTCTGTGTCTGTGTCTGTGTGTGTATGTTTATGTGTATGTGTATGTGTGTGTGTGTGTGTGTGTGTGTTTGTGTTTGTGTGTGTGAGACTGTGAGTACAGGTGTCTGTGTGTTTGATTATTAATTTACTAATCCCTTTTTGTTACTTTCCTGCAAGAAATGCTGATCTTTATGTTGCAAAAGAAAAGATAGCGTGACCATCATCACAGTACAAGTTTGCATTGTATACTGGTGTTATGGTGTCCTGTGTGTCCATGTGGTGGCCCCTGATTTTCAGTTGGAAGCTTTTGGCTCAGGACGGGTCATGAATGATGTCACTTGGCGGCCATACATTGTGTGGTCATTGGTCAGTACTCCTGGTCATTCACCTTCTTGGCTTCCCCCTGTTTGATCTGCTTGTTCTTTGATTGTTTGTCCATCTTTACTGACAGGCCCCTCTAAAATCCCAAGTAAACATTTACAAATTCGTTGTAGGTCCATGCTTTGACACACACTAATACAGACATAAACACACACACACACACACACACACACACACACACACACACACACACACATGCATACATGTACTACATGTACACAGGCATGAACACACTCTTACACACGCATAAATACATAACTTTAAGAATGTAAATTTTGTGGTTAGTATACAGTAGAAATAGGCAAGATTTTTAATCATCAATATGTGATGCAAGAAAATGGAGTGCAACTTATGACTTTGAATAGATTTTCTTAATGGGAGTTTAATTTCTGCTTGGATTGGAATTTTACCTGAATGAGAATTTAGGAAAAATAAAAGATATAATATATATTCGTCTTCTAATTCCAATATTATATAGGTTTAAATGCATTTTCATCTGTGGCCTTGTGTAAGCTAATGATAGCATTTTGTGAATCCTGTCAAAATCACATGCCAGACATGACAAGATCCTGAAACAATGAAGGGACAGTAGAGGGTACATCTAAGGGGATTTTTTGGATTATTTCCAGTGAACAGAGTCTTTCCGGCACAAAAGCATTGTTCTTGCAACACGCACATCCTTCCTCAATTATTACTGTTGTCCATTGGTTAGTGTGTATGTATTGTGGTTTCCTGATGATCAAGGTTTATTTCACTTTCAAAAGATGTGCATGTATGACAGGTACAATACACATGAACATCATGTCCCCCCCCCCCTCCAACACACATGCACTCCATAACACATTTCAAACTTGATTGTCCCAAATATATCCCACTCCTGACACCATGTCCGTAATTCAGTACATTCCATTCCCGACACCATGTCCATGATACATCCCACTCCCGACCCTATGTCCCTAATACATCCCACTTCCGACACCATGTCCCTAATATATTCTACTCCTGACACCATGTCCCTAATATATCCCCCTCCCGACACCATGTCCCTAATATATCCCATTTCTACTCCTGACACCATGTCCCTAATATATCCCCCTCCCGACACCATGTCCCTAATATATCCCATTTCCAAGACCATGTCCCTAATACTTCCCACTCCCGACGCCATGTCCCTAATATTTCCCACTCCCGATGCCATGTTCCTAATCCATCCCACTCCCGACATCATGTCCCTACTCTCGACTCCCAACACCATGTCCCTAATATATCCCACTTCCGACACCATGTCCCTAATAGATCCCACTCCCGACACCATGTCCCATATATATCCAACTCCCAACACTATGCCCCAAATATATCCCACTCCTGACACCACGTCCCATGACACATTTGGCAGGTGTAGGAATACCTGTTTATGTCTTATTGTTATGTGAGGCGTATTTCAGTGGGTAGAAATTTGTGTTGTTGCCTCAGCCAGTGTGTGAGTGATTGCTGTTGAAGACTAACAAACATCCAGCTGTTTTCAGTTGTTGCTTCTAACTCATACAGTGATGTTCCAAGAGTGAAGTATCATCTTTGACTGCATTTCCATGTTTTAAACTGATCAATATTCTATTAACACAGGATATCATTGGTACTCCCACCTGGATAGATTCTTATATATGCTTGGAGCATGAGCCCAATGCATCATGGGCACACCTTTTTTGAGCTCTTGAGCAATTCTGCACCAATCACAATTACTCAAAATATTGTACATGGTATGGGTTTTTGTGCCATGGTGATGTGCAATGAAGAATGGACATATTCTAGCACCCCCATTTTGTGTCATTTTGCACAGTACAGTGTGTGTTCTTTCTGTAAATTAGACCCTGCCTTCAGCTCAGAACAACAAACTTTGGTTGAGTGACTTTGATTCCTTGGAAACGCATACGTTGGGTCACTCTGCCCAATATGATACCCAAGATATTAAATCAACAGTCATTTTTTCCCCTTGGGTTTAATATGATTCACTGCAACCGACCAACCAGCACATGGGAGGAAAAATTGTATTAAATTTCTTTCCTTTTACCCCCTGAAAAATAAAAATGTCTAATAATTTGAAAAGGAAACTGTGCATCCGATTATCTATATACAATTGTTTTGTTTTTCTTCTTTCCTTCTCTTCATATTTATGTACATTTGTATCATTTATTGCCTGCACTTTTGCCACACACTCTGCATGTGTGTGGTGACTTGTCTTGAAAATTCGGTGCGGTGACATACGCGTAGGAGGTCAGTGCATTTACCCACAATTCCCTTCTTCGAGTTGTGTTCTTCGTTAACTTGTTCTGTGTCACTTGATGCTGTGCTAGTGGTTGTCTGTGTAATGCAATCTAAGCATGTGTATTGTCTTGTTATTTTCTTTAAAACAAATCATCCTCGTGTTCATTCTTCTTACACCCTTTGACCCCACAAGGTCCCTAAATACAGTGTTTTAATTCACTTGCAAATTGCACACACACAAGACCACTTCATTTTGAGTCGTACCCACAATGAACACCTGCAAGCACATTTCACTGTTATAATTTCTTCGATTTATTTTTGCTTCTTTGTTACTTCCTTACTTTTCAGTTTTTCAGACTTCTGGGTGCATGCCATCTATTTTGGTGATGGATTTTCATATTTATTATTTTACTTGCATATACTGTGTTCTAACAACATTGAGACTGTGTCATTTTTCCGTACAATTCAAGATGTACATGTATGCCAAATTCTCAGTAATACCGTGAATGCTGATGTATTGGTTAATACACAAAACAATTATAACTAGCTTCAAGTGTAGATAAGTGGTTATAGATCATAGTCCAAGCTTGAATGATGCTCCATGATGATTAAAAATTGATCTTTTTTTCCTCTAATAATTGTTGATACCTTTACAATGTATAATTAGACATACAGTATATTTTTATTATTATAGTTTTTTTGAATGAGGGAAGCACACTGATTGCTAATCAATACTTTTGTGTAATTCTGAAAAAAAAAACATTTCTACTAACATGATTTCCTGAGTGATATATTTGTCCTTATCTCGATGGTAATTATTTTGTTAATTGTGTTCATCAATGTATGACATATAGGTCTAAGCTGATGTACTGATAATAGCTTTCGTTTAAATGGAAAATGTACATTGTAGAGAAGAAATAAAACTGGCAAATGAAATTGTATCAAGAAGGAAAAAATGCACAGATTGTATGTAAAAGATTAAATACTAGTACATGTAACTCAAACAATGCAGGACACATTCTCTGATAATAGAGGATAATTTGACAAATGTTCAGGTGATGAAGTTGTTCTACATGTTCATTCATGATGAGCTATGAAAAATCCCAGTTTGCAGAGAGTAATTAGTGTAGATGAGTTGTGATATTTGTGCAAGCTAATATACGGCATGCAGTTAGTTGCAAAGTTGTTATGTCTGAACAAGTTTTGACCAGCAAGTTTGCATTAAGTTTGAATACATTTAAATACATTAGCAATGGTATTGTGGAGTAGTGGTAGTAGAAGTAGTAGTAGTAGAGGTAAATGAAGTAGCAGTAATATTAGTAGTAATAGTGGTAGTAGTAGTAGTAGTTTTTATTTCTAAAATTAGTTTTGCTGCGTGTACACTAATTAGTATTATTGTATCACCGAGTTTAACCCTAACCCTCAAAGTACCGCCACATTCACTGAAATGTGGTCTCTAGTTGTAGCCCCAGAACAAGTACTACCTGCTACTATCTTCAGATGTAGTACAAGACGAGCAGCAAGATGAATCAGAGCGATTTAGCGACAATATCACGTGAAGATTGTGAAACGCTAGAAATAGACCCTCCTACAGACAAGCAATGTGGTTAAGATTATGTCAATGTACGCATACGTCTTCTGTCAGGTTTGCAAGGCAAAGAGTCATCGCTAGCGTGCGTGCAGTTAGATTCGCAAAGAGGACTCGTGTCAGTTGTCCATGCCTGGAACGGAACTGTCGTATCGTCAATCGTCACTCTGTCCAGAGAGGAGACCCCTTTATTGGTGACGTCAGCGTATTTCCTGTTTTTAATCCTCGTCCGACTGAACGTCTTGCGAGACAGATGTGGCTTTTCGGTGCGTTAATTTTCCAATAACAAAAGAGGCAGCAAATTTGCTTTGTTTCGCTGTACAAGTCTACAACAGGGGGGGGGGATTTTAGGTGTAAAGGTTGATTGATGAAACTGAAAGGCAATTTATTATTCAAATCAAAAGTCAGATTCGATGTGATGAGTGAGACAGTCAGAGTTTAGTTTTGCCTCATTTATGTGATAGATAGTCAGTGAAGAAGCAAATTAGGGGATATTCTTTTATAAATCAAGCACAATAACGTTGAGCGGTGCATTGTAAAAGTCATTCTGTCCTTTAGTTTAAAATTTCAATGGGACCACACATCATATATTTTTCCTATAATAGAAAAACAAGTAATGTTACTTCCATAATACATTAAGCCTTATCATACTTGAAGTTAAATTTAACTGTTTACCAGTGGTTTATAGTTTATTTTGGGGGTGGACAAGGATGTGGTTGGCTGAGGATATATTAAACTCTCCTAATTTTATATACATGTATTTCTGAAAAAGATCAATCAATTAACTAAGTGGCATTGAATTGATTTTCATCATTTTCCAGCGGGATTGTTATGTTCATACCAAAATGAAAAACACAGAAGTGATATATGGCCCAAAGCAATCTAGTCTTACAGTCTGCAGTGGCATTAGTGGGTAAAGGTATGCTTGGGGGGGGGGGGTAAATATCAGGTGATAAAGCCCATTTCTAGTTGTGTGGTCATCTGAAAATGGATTTTGTTTTAAGGGGTGGGGAATATGATACTTAAGCTTAAACAAGATTTATATTTTTCCCTTTTATTCAATGGGGGGGGGGGTGGCTCAAGCTATCCATCCCATGCCCCCATGTTACTGACAATCAGACATATTGCATTTGCCACTACCCTTCTAGTGCAATATTGTTGTCAATTTGCTCTATAAATAGATGTAATATTTTTCCTCCTTCACAAGGTGAAACCGTGTAATCATAAACCTGTATATCCTTACTGTGGCCATCAGAAAAAGCAATATCATTCTAAGTCCATGTAGTGTACAAGCATAAAGGCCAGTTCCGTTTAGAGCTTTCTCCTTGAAAAACCTGTATTGCCCCTCAGCCTCTGGGCTGTAAAAACTTTATTCAGTTCAATGGACTTTGCATTGGCATTAACACCAGTACTGCAGCTGACTCACATCTAAACAATAAAATGTATATACCGGTAGATATAGAGATATACATGCCTAAATTTTTCCCCTTCAGGTAGGGAGTAGAAAAATTGATAGTTCATGGTAGTGCTGGTAACCTCACGTATTGTAACACCAGTACTTTTTATTATTATTCTTTTGTAATCCTTTGCTCTACTTTCTGACCTGGGAATAGTTGAGAAATTATTCAGTCAGCAGTGTGTTATTGCCTTGCCAAAAGGACATTACTGGTGTACAAAGTTAGTGGGAGTATTGCCCTAATTTGAAGTCTTTCAGGGTTATGTATTCCTAAATGTAATTCGAGAAGGAACAAATAAACAAATTTCCCAGTCATTTTCATGGTATAAAATGAGCAAATTAAGTTGTATTCAGATATAGTCAGTATGTGCATCTATAGAGGTTGAGTTTTGGGGGGATTTTATGATAGGAAATACCCAGGCTTTCTACCTCCATGGAAATACCTATATAGGTTATATACATGTGTGCACCTGCTAAATGATTGGGGATGGGGGGGGGGGTAGGGATTCTCGCAAAAAAAATTGATCAAGAAACAAATGACTGCGAACAGATGCATTGTAACTAGATAGAGGCTTACGGATTAATAAATGGGGCAGGTAGAACAATGACACCCATATCTAGTGCAGTAGCGTCCTAGTTAATGAATGTGGTAGTGAGGTCACCGATATTCGGTTACCACCCAAATTAAAGGTCTGAAACACATTATTTCCCCAGTGGCTGGCATCAAAATCCTCTAAAATTGCCAACAAAGGAGATGAAAAATTCCCGTCATAATTTTCGTATTCCGTCACATATCCCAAGACACTGAAGAAGAGATAATGAGAATGTATCATCTCGGGGGCATCTTCTCTTCTTTCATCTATTTCCGATTGAATTTTTCAGTACGGCACATGTGAGGCGAGAGTTAGTCGTTATCCGTGCATTTATCGACCATGAAATATTAGACGAGCTGGAATTTCCTGGTGTGTAATATTATCAGAGATGCTTCAGAAGGGACACAAGTGTAACCACAAAAAAGAGAAAAAAGAAGATACATTTCCATATCGTTTTCTAGCATGTCAGGATTTAGAGGTGTGTCAGTAATATGATCAGGTCGTGAAATGGGTAAAATATACCTGAAACTACCGTATGTTGAGCTGGTAGTGATAGCGAGCCCTTATAAAAAGCTCATCCAAAAATGAAGAAAACAAAGAAGTACATATCCGTGGCGTATATTTATGCCAAACATTTACACTTGATACTGATAGCATTATAAATGTTTATCTTCCATAAAATTTGTTATTGTTACAAAAAATAGAAACTTTAAACTTTGTTTATAAACAGCACCGAAGAATAAGAAATGACAAAGGAAGAACAGAAGTAATTAATGCATTTTATTTCCTTAATAAGAATGTAATAATATAAGCCAGTAATGATTTTGTAATTGGTTATTAGTTTAGCAGTAGTGTCCACCTGTCCATTACAAAATATAAGTATTTTCACTGCAGAAGTGAGACAAATACTAAATTAGTTCTGGTAGATAATGATTAATTTGGTGAACAGTCTCAATGGAGTTAAAACGCTTTAGTTGAACTCGACACTCAGGATCGTGAATTGCATCTTGGTTTGCAAAATGCACTCAAACGTGCATCAAACATTCATGAGATCATAAGAAGCATTTCTGCTTCACGTACATCTCTCTGCAAGTCTTTCTCATTTTCATTTAAATCTGTCACTTAAGCTCTGAAAAACAGTTTAAAAAAATTGCATGCTCTTTTTTTATTGGATTGCTCTCTCATAAGTTTCTGTGTTCTTTCTGATTTCTTATTTTAGTATAATTTTTACAAACATTAATTCTTGCACTTTTTGTTCTGTGTGTCTTCCCTCTTACTTTGTGCATCGTGCAAACAAATCGTGTTCCCCCTTTTTCGACATGAAGCATCATGAAAGCTTGGACTTGTGCAAAAGTGTTCAAAAAAGTGACTGCATGCTTGTTGAACTTGTTACTATTGTTAGATTGTAGCTAGAATAAATGGATGACTTCAATCCAAAATGTGTATTGAATTAGTTTCAGCTGTTTGCAATACTTGTGTAAAATGTTGGCAACTTTAACTGTTTGAACTTTGAAGTACATTTAATGAATGTCTGTTGCTGATTTTGTGGTTATGTGCCATTTTATTTGTGGTCATTGTTTGAAATTGTTGTTTGCATCAATTTCCATGTTTGGAAACATTGAGTAAAATCTAATACCTTGATTTATTTACAGGTCATTTGCCAAATCAGTCAGTTTGTTCAAATATTTGAGAATGTGATGGCGGGCATACTAATGTAAAAGAGGGTCTTGTTTGAAATGTTAGACATGGACAGTTCTTCAACATGAATGTTGATGTGAGGTTGGGGCAATATGAGCTTGAGTTGATACATTCACAAGGTTATTGGTGTGCAGTTTGTTTGAATAAATCACATCATCCATGGGGTTATGGTGACTAAATAACCGAAATTTATTACAGTAAGTAACCCTAAACCGTAAGTTTCTGAGTAGAAATATACCCTATTTTGTTCCAGGGTCTGCCTGCTATTCATAAGGTTTGCCAGCCATAAGGACAGCCATTCGTGTAAGTGTCACGCGAGTCACGCTTGCTGTATGTCACACAAGTCACAAGCCAGGATTAGATCAAAACCAATAAAATGGTGAAGCTGATTGCTTTACGTAGATCACGTAAAGCAATCATCTATAGCCTGGCTTGTGACTCGTGACATACAGCATGCGTGACTTGTGTGACACTTACTCGGAATGGCTGAGGATCATGTTAGGGTTGTAAGAGTTATAGCAAATATTTCTTTATTACTAGGTAACTCTTATTGTGAACAATGACTGTTTGGAACGGGCTGGGCTAAATGTATTGACTAGGAAACTTTATGAAAAGTGGGCTTGGACTTTTAGTGCACTCTCCCTTCCAACAAAGAACTGAGTTGTAAATCACCAGAATAGGTTCAGAATTTTCACAGTTAACTGTGAAATACGTTTTCCTCAGAATGTGTGAAATAAATTTGAAAAGCATATCTCTCAGTCAGATTTATCTGTCTGATTTTGGAAATTGATTTAATTTGAAGACAGATTGACTGAATATCAACAATTGTTCTTGAACTGATCAGTTAAGAGGTGGCAATTTATCTCCAACATTGACATTACAAAGTCAACTGAAGGACTTTCTTCATCATGGTTATAATCTCAATTTACTATTTTGTTCTACAAAAATAACATTTTGTAAAAACTTCTGGACCAGGCCATTTTCAAGAGCGGACTTATCATAGGCTGACATTTTTGGAGGAAATGACTTTTTATTGTGGACAATTTTCATATTAATTTCAAAATTTAGACCGTTTAAATTATGCATATCTTTCAAAATTCACGGAAGCAGTTGTTCTTAAGAGAAACTAACATATTGAATTGCAGTTTGAAAACTTCTCTAATACTACTACGAAATTGGATTCTAAGGTTGAGAAATATTGGATAATTACATGTATCATTACCAAACGTAAAGTGTTTGTGTGTGTCTATTCCATTACTACTTGATATTATGTCTTCATTCTTCATTGGTACTGATTACTTGTGTGTTAACATGCCCATGACCCAAAGCACACCAGGGTTTGAGTGATTTTACTCATTTTGTGTTAAAGCTATCCATTGAGATCAAATGTGTAAATGGTGTAGAATTTTTTAACGTTTATTGGAAATATTGTTCTGAAGATCTGAGCCACTTTCAGCACTGTTTGCATTCAAACACTTAAAATAAAACCTCAAGGCAATTTGTTCAGTTTGATTCTCGATGGATAACTTAAACATAAACGGGAAGAAAACTGGAGTGGTGTCAGGTCCTAAATGTTTTATTATGATTTGAAATGTCAATTTCTTTTTGTTGTTTACAAGGCATGTTTGCTGTACTGTATAAAGCGAAAACATTAAATTTAAAGTTAAAACAGTAATGGGTCACTTTTAGCAAACCTCAAA
>JZLH01S0038967.1:10952-21821 GCA_001188425.1 Eucidaris tribuloides
GGTCTCTGAGAACTGGAGCTAAGGCTTCAGGAAAACCATCAAAATGTCTATGCCTCCAGAACTACAAAACGGCAAATAACGGGCGCGCCGTTGCTGAAAAGGCACATGCTCTGGCCCGGTCCGCAGCGAAAACAATCAGAAATGCCGAAACGGCAAATTTTGGGGTCTCTGGTAACGCTGTGAAATCAAAATTTTTCTGTGACTTCTGAAATTGAGATGCTCTTGCGAACGAAATTTTGCGGTTGAAAATATGGAGGTCTCAACGCGGCACTACGTATCACACAATTATTACTAAATGTTGCCCCCCCCGCCCGGAGTAAAGACGAGGGATGGACCAATCTATGTTTACATGACAATGACTGTACTTAAAACACTGCCAGAAAGCCTTTAGCAAAATATAGGAGCTGGAAACTCAGTTTTAGTGGAATTATAGTGACAGATTTGAATTTTTTTCTTGCGAGAAAAAAATTCCTACCATAGAATGTACACCAAACGGCTGTTGTTTTTCTTTTGCATTTTTCAAATTCTAGGCAATCAATGACCCCCAGATTTCACAGAAATGCCTTTCATCAATAGCCTAAGGGCATGGGTTATCTTTTCCTGGTCTGCGGGGATGTTTGCAAATGAGATCCACTGCCTTTAAAGTAGATACATGTAGGCAAAACCCTGATTGAAACGAGACTCATTATCCACTTGATGATTTACTGCTCATAACAACATCTAAAACTCAAGTACTACAATTTCCGCTTTCATCTAAGTAAATTACGCGAGTATCATCAATCAGTTTGTAATTACAAACAGTGGTCCCCAACATGTACAGGAGAGTTGGATCGTTTTCACACGGTGGCCGAATCACAATTGTAAGTATGACTGTAATCGCGATGATTAAAGTCACCACCATATACATGCACAACAAAAATGCTTTGCGGACAACTGCATTAGACTTCAAAATTTGTGAATAGTGAAGAGGTACATGGTGGCTAAGACACACACAAACACATACATGTACATGTACATGTACCCTTGAGTATTCGATTTCGCAGAGGAAGTTAGTGCTTCTCCTCCCAAAATCATGTTTTAGAGATCAGGGAATTCACGCAAGGAAAGTGTGACATGATTTGGGAGATTTGTACCAATGTACCGAGTTTGAAAATAAATCCTAGAAACAAGCATCGGCTATTTTTGTTTCAATATTCCCACATGGCATGGTACATGCAAATACCTCAACAATGGCTTTAAAAAGGACACTTTCCCCTGGAACAAAACCTGAAAAAGCCAGAAGGTTATCATCAAAATGTCACAAATCCACTTCTGGACTCATTTTATACCATAAATCATGATTGTTTGACTAAATATGTACCAAGTTTGAGAATTAATCCTTAAAACAGCCATTTGCCTGTTTTGTTTACATCTACATACATGTAGCCCCACAAACAAAAGTCTGTTTCCGCAGTAAATATTGCTATTCAATCCATCAGTACAACCAGCAACTTTATTTTGTTCAGAACATACAGCCGAAACTGATACTCTCTGCATTGTCTATGACCTAGATATATCTATTGCTAGTAAATACAGTGTGGCTCAGAAAAACATGATACTACACTAAAATTACGTTTCCTCTTCATTTTCCACGAAAAAATACTCTTTTTCTGATTCATCTGATAACGTGTTCTGTAACAAAACTTACAATGTATATTGTCAATTTTTGTTCAGTAGTTTTTATTTTAGGGGCAATTTTGAAAGCATTGCATGTCAGCTTTAATAGCAGTAAAGCGGTAATGAGGCATCCTTTTGATGGCATCCTATAGAAATTACACTTCAACTGGTACGCGCACACCTAATTTACATGTACATTGGTTCACAAAAACGAACTTTAAGTGGAAAGCACCCAACCAAAATACATGTAGACTACGATTGTAGATTGATATTGGATGTCATTTCTCATTTCTATTCACAAAAAAAATGATCAATCAGATGAACTAAATAAGATTCAGCAATTAATTTGTGAAATACAGCGCACTCTCGTTATATAAGAAAGTGCTTGCACCCCATGAAATTTGTCTTTCTAATAACGAAATTCTTATATCAGGGTTGCAAAAAACCATACAATAACAAAGGAAATTCAAGAATGGAGGGACCAGAGATTTTTACTTCTTTATAATGAATTGTTATATCAGTGTTCTTTTCTATAACGCAGAGTGCACTTGTAACCATAAATTCAGGGTACACGAAATTTAATTTTTATTTTATTAAGGGCGATTTTTATTAGCAGCTCTTGGGGCATTTTGAATGGGGGGGGGGATTTGTTCTAACCCACTGGGCTATTGTGTACGGCTTACTTTTTTGTTGCAACCAATCAGAATTGTTGGACGATTGCAATGAAAGAGTTGCCGCAATTTTTTAGCCGGAGCTTCATCCATAAAAGCAAACACATCTCTAATCATTTTGTTCACATGCCAATACATAAAAAAAAATGATGTGAAAATATTTGTAAGGCAAATCTGAGGGCAATTCTGAAGGGAATTTTCATTCCCAAAGAATGGGTTTTTGAGATTTAGGGGCTAAATTTGGGCTTTGCCAAGGGTAAATCACCGACTGGTTTTTCCCCTGGGTTATTTCCGTACGCTGATAAATTAACCATAGCCATTTTTTTCTTGGCCACCCTGTATACGTGCTTCTGGTGGCATGTACATGTAGTACACCCCTTATCCATATCACAATGGTGCTTACCTACTGTCAATTAACAAAGTTATACTACACGCACCATGTACGTACCAAGCATTAAATTACAACCTGACAGAGCGATACAGTATGTATGCATTATATAATGTTCCAGACGCCAGACCTTGAACATTAAAACTCAGGTCAAGTGCTATGGTATTGTATACAGTGTGGGGGGAACCAGTGGGCAGTTTGACTCTCACGCCACCCCTCGGCCCCTCGAAAAAAGGGAAACTGAAAAACAAAGTATTTAAATTCAACTTGTGGGTGTCAGGAGGGAACCAATTAGGGAAGCATTTGGGAATTATTACTTTCTTATTTTATAATCCACCTTTTGACTTGTATTTCTCCACTTTTTTTGCCAGGAAGTTGTCCCGTCATGGTGAAAGATTTCTATGCAAAAAACGCAAAATAACAGAGGACCGTCTCTTTGTAAGTTCGCGTTCACAAATGCAGGTTATTACCGTTCATATCTTTTCCAGCAATACATTAAGTCCAACGTAATTAAAAAAATCTTCTGTTGATCCACCAATGCTCCACACTTATCAGGTATATAACACTTATACCTGACATGGTTTATGCCGCGATAACTCGACGTAACAAATTGATACCTATGTCACACCTGAAAATCGATAAATCGGGCTCTGGAACTGGCTTGAGGCGAACAAATAGGGGTTTCCGGAACGATGAGCTAAGGCTCAGAAACCTCAAAATGCTATCCCGGAATTGCACTGCGGCTAGTTCCAGCGCGCCAAAAGGCGCATTCGCGTGGCTATTAAGGGCAATGCTCTACCAAGGGGTGTAGGCTGGGGGTGCAGCTGGGTGCACCCCCCCACCCCCCCCCGCCCCAGAGCATAGGAGTTCCGCTCCTGCAAGCAAAAAGAATTGGCAGCGCACCTTTTTTCTGCTTTCAATGCCTGATTTATCTCCACTTCTTAGTTGCCACCCCCTAAAATGTGCACCCCCCGTTCCACCTCTCCCCAAGATGTGCACCTCCCCCATGCCCAAACCAGCCTACGCCCTTGTAGCCTGGCCGCCGCCGCTCAAAAAATACAGACGCGAAAGGCGGTAAATTTGGGGTCTACTCGGAACTGAAAAAATCACACAAAATTTTCGGGTGACTCTAAAAATTGTGATCTCTGGAACTGAAATTTGTATAATTGTGATTGCCCTGGATACTGAAATTTGGCTGAAAACATAGGGGTCTCGAAAACGCACGTATAGGTATCACCACAATTATACTAACGTGCCCCCCCCCCGCTTGGTGGCCTGCCCCAAAGTAATCCTTCAAATTCCTGCCCCCAGCCCTATCCATTGAGGAGAACTTTTTCGCAACACTCATTTGATGGAGAAATTCTCCGATTGTGTTTCTCATTCGGGGGGGGACTTGATACGGACTGAGCGACACAAGTCCAAGATGATAGAAGAAATTGCAAGTCAATCGGTCGAGGCCAGACGCAACTATCCCTTGTTTTAGGGCACACTACGAGAAAACACAAAACAAACATGTCGCCCGCATCGTGCACAAATGCGAACCCACGCCAATATTGCCCCAGCCCAACACATGCCGCCTTCAGGTGAGCAGCCCTTTTTTGGTGCAGTCATCTGGCATAAAAGCAACAATGCAAAGTGTTGTGATACCTTTAGCAACCTGTACTAAATAATGGTACAATGAAATACCAAATAGATAATCCATCATTTGTTGAATTATTATACTACTGTACAATTTTTTCTGACTTGCGAACTTGACATTTGCCTTGTGGCAAAGTGACTTGTGACATTGACTTGACTTGTGGGTGAATAGACTTGAGACTTGACATTGACTTGACTTGACTTGAGTTGAGGGTATTTTTGTTTTTGTTAATAAAATTTTTAAAAACTCTTTATTCCTGTGTCCAGCCTCTATATGTCCTTCTTGTTTTTATTCAAAACCGGCCATCTGAATAAATGTTTTCTCATCCACTGCAGCAAAGACTGTGTGTGGAGTTGTTTATTTTTGGGGCGCAATCTTGATGTTGTTCGACTTATGATCTTGACTTGCGAGCAAAATCACTTGCGACTGTGACTTGTGAAAAAACTGACTTGTGAACCTGACTTGACTTCTAGGGCGAATCCTGATGACTTGACTTTAGAATTTAAGAAAAAAACATGACTTGGTTAATAGACACACTGATTTCCACATGCCCTGAGAATGGTATTCTACGCTTAAACTTGTACTGAAAGGCACGCCTGTTCGGAACATGACATTACAGCCGACTCGGCAGTGACTAATGACATGTAATACTGCCAACCAGACAGCGATGAGCACGAAAAATAAAAACTAACCGAAGAGAGAACTGACTTACCGAGAGGGAAAAGGAAAGGATTATAAAAGATATGGTCCCACGCAGTGAGAAGGGACTCACATTTCTGGGTCAATATAATTAAGTTTGCATTTAAGGTGTCAAAGCGCAATTGAGCGAGGACCTTATCTTACCGCTTAACGTGTGTACTGTGTCACCAACGCTCGATAACGAGCGATACGCACGTAGGGAAAGAAAACACGCACAACCCCTTTTTTTCTAAAAACGCTTCCATCGGCATCGGCAAGTGGTAGATACGATTTATGAATATTATAAATATGGCACATATTCTTTTGAAAGTAAATGCATTAACAGGAGCATCTTTAAATTCAAGTATGATATGAATTTCAATTCAAATGTCTTGTTTTCTGTTTATTGTTTTTCGTTTATTTCATCAAAATCAGCAGAGCACATTTCATATAATGGCACAGCAATTTTGCTTGAAAACCCATAATTGACAAAATTTAAAATTCGTTAGCTCAATTCCTAAATGTCTCAAATCAAGAGTTAAAATCAATATTAATCTCAGTTCTTTTATGTGTAAATTAAGTTAAACAGGAGCTCCCAAACCAAGCAGCAGCTGACACAACTAGTAGCTTCGCTATATAAAAGTTTAGGTTATGCATTGTACACTGTATGTATGTAAACTATCAATCTTATAATTTGAGCAATAATACCGGTAGCTGTAAATGTTACATCATACGTCAATTGCAAGTGTCCCCAGTCAAATCCAATTTCATGTTATGGGCTGGTTGAGGACAATGATCAAGATTAGGCTACGTTACACCTTCAGCATCTAGCGGTGAAGGGTTCTGGCTTTTTTTTGGTGGGGGGGGGAGGGGGCTGAAATCATCTTAATTTAGGACACGGATTTTTGTATCAGCTCTCGCATCTCACAAGTCGTGCCGGTTCCTCTACTTGCCTCGACTGATAAAACACCCTAGCTAAGAATACCTCTTATAGGTTCTCACGGTAACAATAATTTGAAAATAAACTTGGAATGTCTAGAAAACAACAGAATATAAAATTTTTCACCCGACCAGGATAAAAATACCAATCAACAATGAAGGTATAAAGCAAAATAAATACGAGTGTGGCCCAGAAAGGGATGCTACGAGTAATCGCTAATTTCCATTCAGACCATTATTCGCAAACATGTCATTAATTTTTTATTATTGGTTAGGTTAGAATAACATCTCTTTTTTTTTTCTACTAAAATATACCAATCAAATCATTGAGTTTAGTGCAAGGCTTTATGATTCTAGGGCCATTTTTCGGAGGCCCAAAGCATTCGCCAATTTGCCAATTTTTTCAAACAGCAGGCGTTATCGGAACGCCAAGATAATTCTGCGCGCTCAAGCTTGCCATACCGACAAACCGCGATGACAAAGCGGCCTGGAATGCCCTCGCTTTCATAAGGAAGGACGATTGCGAGCTACATCTCCATTGTCAGATCGCGTGTTGTCTGGGTATGGATGGAGACGGCGAGAATATTTGTATTCCTGATGATCACTGGAGTTTTTAAAAAATATATTGGGATATTGCATTGCCTCGCGAGAAAATGGCCTAGATATCAAAATGCCTTGCTCAAAATCAATGATCTTGATATCATTTCAATTGGAAAAAGAATGTTCTAACCACACAAAATAAAAATAATGGAATTTTGCTGGATAATGGTGAAGAAATTAGCGATTCAGTACTCGTAAAGCATCTTTCTGGGGCCACCTGTATAATTGAGCAGCAAATATTAAGTAAGGAAAACTCAATATTTGATGATTCTTGGAAAGCCAATCGACTGTGTTACTGAGCCCTCAGCTCTGGTCAATGACAAATGAAAAACAGCCCTCTTTGATGACAATATTATAAAAATGGGTGCACTAACTAACCCATAATGCAATGGAAACAGCCATGACAGTGTGGAAAAAGTTTTCCTCCCACAATCTGTAAACTGCATGGCACTCGTAAGCAGCCCATGTTGGTGAATATCAATGTACTGTATGTGCCTGTAATCACAGGACAACTGACATCGCGCCTCTATGGTTGAAATTGAGCCATTGACCAGTCGAGACTTTAAAGGCAACGGTAATAAGGTGTTGGTAAAATTATGGGTAAAAATGAATTTTCTTGTCATTGTGTTTTTAAATAGCCTGTGACCTGAAATTGCTCTCCCACTTTTTTATAAAACGCGGTAACAAATAGAGAAGTCAAGGGGCCTGCCTTACATTTTTGCCAACAGGAAATTGCTTCCTAAATAATAAAAAAAAACAATCAATAATGATTATGAAATTATCATCGATCATATACTAATTTTGTAATGGACAGGATGTATAATTCTTTGGGCAGATTCCATTACAAACTAAGAATATCATACAGAATACTGTATAATGTCAATGTCACGAGAGAAAGGCTAGGAACATAAACCTGCAGTATTTAATAATGTATAACATACCACTGACCTCACTCAAAGCCACTTTTTGGAAACAACGGCATCGAAAAAAGGGGGGAACTGCAATGACTGATTCGGCTTGAAAACATGATAACGAATCTCCTTGATGGCACGCTGTTCATCAATCGGATTATGGTAAGGACAATTATCTTTGTGGTCTGAATAGCGTTTAATCATGATTTGACATTTCGGATTCAAAGCCGGGAGCTTTGGAACTTGACAGGGACCTGGGATGCTGATGGGTTATTTTGACGGACAATGTCGAGGAAAACCCTGCTTATTAAAGGAACCACAGGCCGGCGGCCCAATGACGTTGGGATTTTATTCTACAATGACTGTCGAATTTTCAGTAGCAATTACACCCTTTGGGGACTAAGAATGAATATCTGGACTGGTCTATGGAGAATGGTGTGTTATATATGAAATCAAATCATTCTGAAGTGGGTTAAAAAGGTTCCATTGTTAAATAGTCAGTCAAGTACAAAGTTCAGCGTTTGTTTATTTCCAATCCCCCCCACCCGTCCACCCAGAGAAAAAAAAGATAAAATGTTTCTTTTGGGCTAATTGTCCTTGAGACAGGTGCAGTGTGCCGAAGAGCGTAGAGGGATGGTGACTTCGAACAGCGATCAATGCTCTGTCATGGGGCAAATTTACACAGGGGGCTCTTTTGCCATTTGGGGCAAAATCGGGCGCCCAAAAGCCCCCGTGTTATTTTTTCCGCTGCCCACACCCAAAGTCTTAGAGATATTTGATGTGTTAAATGGCAGTAGGCAACAATGATACAGAAAACACTGCAGGCCTGATAAACAAGCAGAAGCCCGAGTGTTAGTTAATCTAAAATAATTTTAAAATAATGTGGAAATAATTTTGTCTGATGATATCTACCAACAGTACAAAATATACATGTCACCATGATTGGAGAGTACTAGTACACAGGTAATTATTATTACTGAGTAAAAACTATCAGAGTTTATCAATGACAATGCTTATTAAGTGCGAACTCACGACTTTAATAGGTGTGAACAATTGTGAACACACATAACACGAAACACGCTCAGCACACAAACACAGACACATACATGTGCAGAGCACATACTCCACTGACGTGCACAGAACACATCCACGTCCCGTATTTACGATAATGATAATCAGATGTCTTGAATTAATTTCCGAATTATTTTAACATTCGTACAGTATATCAACATACATGTAATAAACATGTAATAGGCGCAATCTAAAAATTAAAACAGTACGTTGTAAATACAATTTCGCAAAATATCTCTCACTCACAAATCATGGAAAAGTACTGTAATCAGTGTGTGTTGTTTGGTTAATCCTTCAAAAATCTTCCAAAACTCTTTAAACTTCCCATAACAGGAATCACACGTACATCGACTGGACCGTGAGATAGCCAGGAGTACACTATTATCCAGTAGGTCCTAACTTCCTGAAAATGATAATAATATACTGGACAAAATAGGGTGTAAATAATTTGACATACTGTACAAACTTGCTAACTACCATCAAATTATTATTCTAACATAGATACCACACAAAAACTACCTTGACAATTCATTTTCCCCTAACATAGTTGATAAATATTCAGCTGCTGTCCCAGTGAAAAACATCGCAGTAAAATTGCTATTTTACCCTAAATGTTAGACATTATGTCTTGACTTCATTCATGTACTGGTCATTAATTTATGGTTGTCTAAGGAAATTCCAATGCTTTTAAAAGTACTCAGCACAAATAACAATGTAAGGCCCACATGTACATCAAACATACAATAAGAAAATCAGTGTATTCAAGATTTCAAGGGTACTGTCATAAAGCCGACGACATCACACCTTTCCGTAATGGTGTTTTCCACATTTGCACCCAGACCAGGCGGGTTACGAAATCAACGTTGCGAAATATCTCTGTACAGGGGAAAGAATACGACCCAGCAGGCAGGTACTTTCCTGATTATCCACTTGCGACATTTGTCAAAATAAAGGCCGGGGAGGCGGACCCTAAGTCGAGTCAGAGAACAAAAAAGATGATTGTCAACCTTTTTATGAATTAATTTACGAAATCTGGACTTTAGTAAGATTAAATTATGAAACACCTTGACTGCTTAAAGAACTCTAATTAGCCGGTATTAGACTTGGTCAGCTGATTTTGGAATTGAAGATTGCAACATATTATTAAGAGTGAAGCAAACCATTAAACATGATGTCAGACTAAGAATAAGACTACAGTGCATAATATGTTTTAGATGCCGAGATCATTGTGTGTATAGAGTGCGGCAAGTCTAGCAGATGGGCCCGCGTATTAATTCCGGCGGATGATGAACGGAAAAAAATATATTACCCTTGAAAGTTTTCGTAGGGTTCAAGGTCAAGGAGTTAGCTGGAGAAATTGGACTTCGGGGGATGTAAAGCAGCCATACAATTAATGCATGTTGTAAGCTGATGTATGTGGGCTTGTCAGGGAAAAGACAGATAAATATTACCTTGTACTATGACTTGACATTGCTCTGTTGGTTGCAAAGAGGTTGCCAAAGACCTTCCTTAGGATATTTCACAGGGGACGATTGGGTGGTGAGTAACTCAGGAGGGGTAAAGATAAAGGGGCAGAAGAATACAGCACTGTACATTGTTATGGTGCACAGACAACACAGAAAATATTGCAAAGCAACGGTGTTAACTCTTTAAGATATTAGGGGCAGGGGGATAGGAGGTGGGACAAGAGAAAAAGAAGTTGTGGAGTTAGCATGGAACATTACCTCCTTTTTACATTTAGGGGCAGGAGAGATAGGACACTACATGTGAGGAGAGTTTAAGAATATTTATGCATGGGGGTGGGCAAGGATTCAAGTATAAAATATTGTAACAAATTGTGAAGTAAGGGCGTTGCTCCTTATAGTAATGAATAATTCAGGGGCAGAAAGGGTGAGAATGGAACACGAATACTGGGGCAACGGACAGGAACGCGAGGAGAAATATGCAGAAAAAAAATTGTGTAAGGAAGGCGCGTTAACTCTTTAGAATACATGTAGAATTCGACAGGTGTCAAGAGAAGAAATGTTACTGATACATTGAGGGCAAGTTGAGAGTTGAGTGAAGATATCAGAAAATAATTTTGGAGTAAGGGCGTACCTCCTTAGTTTTACGGGGCAGTGAGGGGATAAAAGGGGGACAAGAAAAGAGGGTAAAGAAAGGATCAGTTAAGAATAATCAGAAAAATTGTGGAAGATAATAAGGGTGTCAAGTCCTTAAGATTTAAGCGGGCAATTTTGGGGAAATAAGAAGGGGACAGAACGGAAGAAATATAACAGAAGGCAAGCGGCTGATTCAAGTAGAAGATACAGACACAAT
>JZLH01S0039006.1:5000-14043 GCA_001188425.1 Eucidaris tribuloides
GTGAACGCGTTTGGAACGTGACGATACTTTCGGTCGCCACTGTAAAATTTAATTATAAATATATTGAAAAACCTAAATACAGATTGGTTCCCTATAATCGCGAGAACCATTTTCTCGCAGAGTGCAGGTTCATGCATCACATACATAACGAGTGATGCTATTTTTCCCGAACAATTAAACGGATGATTTCACCATGACAAATGTTTGTCTTATTTTTCTTAATGATTCCCGAATGGCTCTTTACCTTAATCTGCTTATATTTCCGAAGGCCATTGGCCGGCTATGGGATGACACGGGTGTTAACAAGTGTGTACTTGAAAGAAATAAAAAGGACCTCCGAAGATTCTTTCATTCATCTCAGAAAATCGGATTGGGAAACAAAACCATATTTCAAGGTCGATTTTCCAAACAGAGGGCTTAGTTCATTACCATAAAAATGAAAGCATTTCTACCCAATGTCATTCGGAAAATTTGGGCAGAAGCTTGTGAACGAGGAGGACTCGTGCGGAAACTGCTAATCGGACAAGGCTTTGTGGTGAATTCGTGCAGGTTCTTGCAAGCAAGACAGCATTTTTTATGAGCCGCTGTGAAAAAACTTTCACAACTTTCACAGGCGGACTCAGATGGGGATTGAACCCACGACCTCCTGTTTACTAGACGTCTGCTCATAAAAAAGCACCAGGGCTGCCACTCAAAATTTTGATTTCCCCCTACGCGCATGACCGTATTTTCCCCTACGGACACCACTTTTTCCCCTACGCCTAATTAACATATTTTCCATTACGAAACCTATTGTTTTCTCTACAAATCGACCTTTTCCTACGAAGCGTATGTTTTTCCCTAAAAAAATAACCTGAGAACATGCAAGATATTGATCCACAATTTCTTCGGCGGAAGATGGACAAAATGGGCGAATATTAATCGGATTTCCTTGAATATTATGAATATTTCTGAAAATTGTCAAAAACCCCTACTCCCCTACAAATCATCAAAACCCCCTACGTTTCCCCTACGGCAAGGTCATTTCCCCGTAGGGTACCCCTACAACCTACACTATGGTCAAAATCCCCTACGGTAAGGGATTTCCCCTACGAGTGGCAGCCTTGAAAAGCCCACTTAGTTTAGTGTTTTATCAAGCGTCGAGAGGCAAACTATTAATTATTAATCTTTGGACGACGCGCAAAAAGATTTATTCAAACAAGACTAGCAGTTGTTTTAGGATAAAGCCAAAAAAACATAAATAAAATACAGTCATATTTTTTGATTTGAAAATTACTTTTTATTTTCCCCCTTGAACCTGCCATTTTTTTTTTAAAGGATGATTCTTAAAGTTTGCATCGCTTTTGTCCCAAATGTTGCACTTATTTTGTTTGGTGGATCAGAAAAAAGCAGAAACTAATATTGAAATTGAGTGGGAAGTAGTTGCAGGGTGGCCAGCAAATTACCGTTAATTTCCATTAAACAAAACCACTTTGCTGATTGACAAAAAACAAACAAATTCAAGCACATTATTCGTTAAGAGAAAATTTAAAGCATACATGTATGCCCGGAAGTTTCGTTTCAACTTCTATACTCAAAAAGGTGGCTGTTTTAGGACCATTTCATCACACTAGCAGTGTGTTTTGAAGTTACAATGAATGAACTACAGTAAAGCAAGTATAGTTGGGTCATCTGTAGCACTTCCGTGACCGTGGAGCGCGAAGGTCCGTTTCTCGGTGGATTTGTCTTCTTAGAGGTCTAAATCAAAAATTTGGCGGGTATGCCGGTTGCGAAAGTGTGGGCGGAATTCAGGAGACCCAAAAATCCAAAATGGCCGCCGGCGGCCATTTTGAACAATGCATTATTGGTTGTTTGGCCTACAGCGCTGCTCAGAATGTTGATTCTGGGGTTTTCGAGGTCAAGAAATCTAGATCCGAGGTCAATTTGATGATTTAACTTAGTCTTCCCCGTCAAATCCATGATGGCTGCCAATTTGGGGGTCACGAAGGTCAAATGTTCAATTTCATAGTATAGGCTTAATATTGGGCTATAATAAAAGCTCCGAGTTTAGTGATGGACAATTAAAATATTCGAAATTTATCCTTAGTATTCAGAGGAAACTGTTTGTCACACATACACTCACCCGAAATCAAAAATGGCCACCGGCAGCAATTTTGAAAATTACATTTTCGTTAGTTTTTCCAACAGGTAGCTCAAAGTTAGGGTTTGGGGGTTTTAGTGGTCAAAGAGTTCAGATTCTATGTCGATTTGATGATTTGAAATAGTTTTGACCCTCAAATCCTAAATAATTGGCGATTTGCAGGTCACAAAGGTCAATTCTTGAATTTCATTTCATAAAATTCACAAAAAAACTTCAAACTCCACACTTTTAGTGAAAGCCATGATGGCAATGAATTAAAGGTTTTATATCTTATTTCCCAATTTATCCGTTATGGTAACAGCATGCATCATTTTACTGAGTCAGTGTGTAAATACTAGTAGTGGATCATGATGGGGTTAGTGGAAATGACCCAATGAATGACTAAATGGGTATGAATAATTTTCCAGAAACAGACACTACTCAATTCAAACGCTCAAATGAGTTCTCAATTATAATCATATAAGTTGTATCATTCAGGCACTGAATCAGATATTTTTGCCGATTAAGCAGAACATATTCGTATTGGTGTACGTTTCACTTCAGTGATGAAAGTGAATGAGAATCAACAGACCTAGATGGGCGATAGCATTCTGCTTATCATTAAAAGTAAATTCAGAGCAAATTCATTATAGTTCAACAGAAATAACAAGCACATCAGTGATGTGGTGCTCATCTGGCATCCGGTACAGAAATTCAAGCAATTTTTGAATTTTCACCAAGGTAACTGAATAAATAACAAGTGTATTTGGAAATCGAAAATTGCAGGAAAGAAGCACTTTCGGTGGTTTTAAAATAAATGTTGGATAAATTAGAATAACTTATTTTCTGGACAAAATTTTAACATTCCACAAAGAAAGTCTGTGTACCTCATGTACCTCTACCAGATGAAAAAATCGAAATCGTTTGACAAATGAGGGAGAAAAAGCATATTTGTGATTGTCGATAAATGTCCCATAAATTAGCATAAGTAATATCAGAGACAAAATCTAAAAATTCTGTGCAGCAGTTTAATGCACTTCATGTAACTCTACACTTCTACCTGATGAAACACACACCCTTACACACAACAAAAAACCAATATTGGTTCACAAATGAAGGAAAAGAAGCACTTTTTTGTGATTTTCGAATAGATTTAGCAAACATTAACGCAGATAATTTTCATGTCAAAATTTCAAATTTCCGTGTAGACGTTCGATGAACCTCATGTAGTTCTATACCTGTCGAAACCAAAAAAAAAAAAAAAAAAATCAAATCCGTTGACAAAATAATGAGGAAGCATTTTCAATGATTTCCGAAAAGATTTCGCATAAACTAGCATAAATATTTTGTGAAAAAATTGCAGAATTTTTTGTAGAGATTAATCGGTTTACTTTATGTAGCTCTACCAGATTAAAAAAACAACATTAGTTAACTAATAAAGCAGAAGTTTTTTTTTTATTTTAGAAAAATGCACATAAATTAATACATTCAATGAGTTTCAAAAATTCTGTATAGAACTTTTGAATCCCCACCTAGTGCTATCGTATAGAGTGAACGGAATTGAAATCGGATAAGAAATGACGAAGAAGAAGCATTTTGAAAAAGTGGACGGACGACGCCACGACGGACGCTAGATGACGAACGCCAGACGACGTCGTTGAAGCACAAATTGTCCGCGTCACAAATTGTCGCCGCGTACAATTTCCCGCAATTGTGACGCGCGACAATTTTGCCGTCAGTTTTGAGCATAATCGGCAAGATTTGTCGCCGGCGAACAAATTTTGTGACGCTCTTCTGATCCTAATTTTTTGCCTCACTGCACGACAATTTGTTGCCCATAAAAAACCTAGCCGGCAAGATTGTCGCCACCGTCACAAATTGTCGCCACACTACAATTATGTGTTCTGTTCGTGTATGCTATCTGTGTGCAATGTCAAGTTTTTGCTTGTGTGTTTATATTGTGTGTCTGCTTGTGTCTACTGTGGATGTGTTCTGTTTGTGTGTCTGCATGGTTCTGTGTTTGTATAATGTCTGTGTTATCTGTGTGTCCTGTATGTGTGTTCTGTTTTTGTCTGTGTGTTTGTCTTTATTGAGTCTGTGTGTCTATTTGCTTGTTTGTATGTCTGTCTGGGTGTTTTTGTGTGTCGAACTGTGTGTCGTCTGTGTGTCTGTGTCTGAATGTGCTGTCGTGTTTCATATGTGTCTTCCACATTCTGTATGTGTCTGTGTTGTATGTGTTCTGTTGTCTGCTTGTGTGTCTGTGTTTTGTGTGTTTGTCTGCTTATCTGTTTGTGTGTCTGTATGTATGTCTTGTGTTTGTGTGTTCTGAATGGGTCTGTTCGTTGTGTCTGTAATTGTTTCTCGTGTGTGTCTATGTCTGCATGTTCTATCTGTATGTGTCTGTTGTCTCTGTGTGTGTGTCTTGTGTTTGTCTATTGTTTGTGTGTCTGTATTTTGTCCTGTGTGTCTAATTTGTGTCTGTTTGTGTCTGTATTCTGTGTAGGGTATGTTCTGTGTGTGTATTATCTCTATGTAGCTCCTCGTGTGTCTGTGTGTATTTTTATGTCTGTTGTGTTTGCTGTGTGTCTGCTTGTATGAATGTGTCTATTTGTCGCTAATCTGCACTGTGTCTGTCCGCTGTATGTGTCTTGTGTTTCTATTTCTGTTGTCTGTTTGTGTTTACTGTGTGTTGTGTGTTTGTCTGTTATGTTCTTGTGTGTCTATTGTATGTCTGTGTGTTTGTGTATGTCTGAATGTCTCTTGTTCCTGTTTCTTGTCTGTATTGTCTGCGTATGTTATGTGTCGGTGTCTTATGTGTCTTTTTGTGTCTTATCTTTTGTGTGCTGTGTGTTTGTGTTTGTCTCTTATCTGTGTCTGTATGTCTGTGTGTTTTTGTGTGTCTTGTTGGATTGTCGTGTTGTGTGTCTGTATGTTTCTCTTTGTCTGAAGTTCCGGATTGTGTCTGTATTTATTTGTTCTGATGCCGTGTGTCTGTTAAAAAATGTGTATTTTGTCTGTAATGTAACTGTGTTTGTGTGTGTCTGAATGCGGTCTGTTTTGTCGTCTGTATGTGTCTTGTGTGTCTATGTCTGCTATGTGTCTATCTGTATGTGTCGTTGTCTCTTTTGCTGTGGTGTTTGTGTGTTCTGTCTATGTGTTTGTTGTCTGTATATTTGTCTGTGTTCTGTTTGTGTCTGTATGTTCTTGGGGTGGTATGTGTTTGTGTGTATTATGCCACTATGTTATGTGCCTGTGTGTCGTGTCTGTATTGTTTGTATGTCTGTGTTCTGTTTTGTTATGAATTGTGTTATTGTGCTCTGCATGTGTCTAGTCCGTCTGTATGTTTCTGTGTCTCTATGTGTCTGTTGTCCTGTTGTGTACTGTTTTGTGTTTTGTCTAGTATGTGTCTGTTGTTTGGTGTGGTCTGTGTGATTTGTCTGTTTGGTGTTCTTATTTTCTCTTTGTCTGTAAGTGTCGCTGTGTCTGTATTTATTTTGTCTGTTTGTTGTCTTTATGTTATGTTTGTCTGTTATTAGACTGTGTTTGTGTTGTCTGAATGGGTCTTTTGTGCGGTCTTATGTGTCTGTGTGGTCTATGTCTGCATGTGTCTATCCTGTATGTGTCTGTTGTCTCTGTGTGTGTGTTTGTGTGTCTTGTGTTGGGTGTCTTGTATGTTATTTTGTCGTATCTTGATTGTTGTGTTCTATTGTCTGTGTGTGGTATTCGTGTGTGTATGTCTGTATGTATGCGCCATATGTATTGTTGCATGTGTGTCTTGTGTGTTATGTTTGTATTCTTGTTTTGTCTGTGTGTCTGTTTGTATAATGTGTCTATTTGTGTTCTCTGCATGTTCTGTCCGTCTGTATGTTTCTGTTGTGTCTATCTGTCTGTTGTCTGTTTTGTTCTGTGTGTTGTGTGTTGTCTGTAATGTGTCTTTTGTCTATTTATTGTCTGTGCTGTTTGGATGTCTGAATTGTTCTGTTCGTGTGTCATGTCTCTGTATGTGTCGCGTAATGTATGTGTCTGTGTCTATGTGTCTTTTTGTGTCTTATCTGTTGTGTGTGCTCGTTTTTGTGTTTTTCTGTTAATGTGTTAGTGTGTCTGTTTGTATGTCTCGTGTTTGTGTTGTCTTGTGTGTTTGTCTGTTTTTGTGTGTCTGTATGTTTCTTTTGTCTGTAAGTATCCGTGTGTTTGTAATTTATTTTTTCTGTTTGTGTGTCTGTGTGTTTGTTTAGTCGTGCGTCTTGTTGTCTCTCGTGTATGTGTTTTGCTGTGTCCATGTGTGTGTCTTGGTCCCCTGTCTGTATGTGCTTGTTTGTGGATCTCGGTGTGTATATGTGTGTATAATTGTGTATCTGTGTGCTCTGTGTCTGTGGGTATGTTCTTTGTTCGTGAGGGTGATGTGTGTGTGTGTGTTTGTGTGTGTTGAGTGTAATTATTTCCGTCTATTTGAATGTATGTGCCTGTTGTCAGAAAATTATATGGTTTGTTTGTGTGTTCTGTCTGTGTGTCGTTGTGTATGTTAATTGGTGTTTTGTGTCTCTGTATGTGTCTGTTTTTGTCTTTGCAACATTCTTTGTTATTGTGCATTCTGCTGGTGGAACTGCAGGTTGTATGTCTGTGTGTCTTGTATTGTTGCGTATGTGTTGCGTAAGCCTGTTTTGTGTGTGTGTGTTGTAAGTGGTAGTTGGTTGTGTGTTCGCGAAAGAGGATGCAAGTTTATGTGTGTATTGATATCTGTAAGTTGGACTGTTAGCCTGTATCGTGTGAGTGTCAATGCAGAGACACCAGACACACAAACACAAAGATATACACATAGAAAAACAACACAGACAGAACAAACATACACAAACACTACAGAAACATTAAGCCACATCAAAATAGACACGCACAGAGACCCACAAATTTCACACACTGGAGCAAAACACACATCACACATACACACACAAACATCACGAGACACATAGCAAGAAGACACATGATCGACACACAACAGGAAATGTAACAACGCATGATACACAACAAACAGTAATATCACATCAAGCACAAACAGACGACAGATTACCGATTCAGACCAACGCACTACAAGCACCATACAAACAACACAGACGACACATCAAACAAACACCATAATACAAACAACACACAGACTTCACACACAAATTACAGTAATATATTACACAAGCATGTAGTACACACAGAGACATCGGCTTACATACCGTACACACACAAACATATATCAGACACACAACTACAATACACACACTAGACACATTAATCACAGACAAAGTATAGACTACACAACACGTGTCAGACAACACCAAACATACACAGACAGACACACACACAACATACAAACACACAGACTATACACACAAAAACAAACAACAGACACACAGACAGAAATGGGCACTTACAAAACAATAGAAGATACAGACACAAAAAACACACATACACACAGAAATACAAACAGACACACAACACCATTACAACACATTGAACAAACACAAGCCAGTAACAGACACATAGCAGACACACAGACAGACCATAACACACACAACACACATCAAACAGAAACATACGACAAACAGACAGATCACTATACATAGACCATAACACACATTACACGAAACCGACACACATCTCAAACACACCAAAACAACACATTACAGACGGACAACACAACAGACACATACAAGACACACAGACACTACTACAGACAAACATACAACACATATAGACACACAGAAACATACAGACAACCAATCATAACACATACAGACACACCAACAGCATAAACACACAGACACACACAAACACACACAGACGAACGCACAGACACATATAGACCACAAACACATATCAGACACACAACACACACAGACACAACATACAGACACAATAGACACGACAAACAGTACCACTGATACAATACAGAGCACACATCTGACAAACATACAACACATATAGACACTCACAGACACTATAGACAGACTCACATGACACATACCTAGGACGGACACACACACTAGCCACATACAGACCAATTAGATAAACACGGACACATACATGACACGCAGACAAAATGGATACCACATGTACACACTACAGACCATACAACACAATCAGGCAAACACATCATACACTCAAATAAGACACATATATCAATACACACCAAAAAGACACACACATACAGACAACTGCACATGACACACAAACACATAAGACATACAGGACACACACAGACAAACATACAGACCCATAATCAGGCACTCAGACACATCAGACAGACACACATACACATACAGACACATCAACAGACATCACAGACACTCAGAGACAAACATACAGACACAAAATAGGCACACAAACAGTACACATTACAGATGCACAGAATACAGACACAGTACACTAACACTGACGAATTCATACAGACTACAGACAGACACATCAGACACATACAGACATCACACATACGATACATACAAATACATTACACAGACAATACATACACACAAAACAACACATCAACACCTACAACACACAAGCCACATAGTTGACATCACACCCACATACCCAAATATAATTGTGATTTGATCATGTGCTGGCGACATATTTGTTGCGTCAAGTCCGGGGCACAAATTTTGTCCGCCGCCGACAATCTGTGCCGGGGCGACAATTTGTGCCGTCAGGTTTTCACAATACTCGTCCATCAAATTGATCGCCGCGACAATTTGGACGCGTGCGACAATTTGATGCTGCAATCAGACGTCACACCATGCATGGTGTAAGCTCAAAGATTGTACAATGCTTCGTCATAACTTCACCCAAATACATATTACTTTATCCATGAGTGGGCAGTGTCTAAAGTTACCACACCTGGCATTTCAGATGTCTTTCAGTCTTTGACGACATCATCGTCAT